>PVJI01006077.1:0-90264 GCA_004026765.1 Micronycteris hirsuta | reverse complement strand
CCCAGGCCCAGCGGCTCCTGTAGGCTCCATAGCTTCCCGGCAGCGCCCCTCCCGCTCCTGGCTCGGCCTCTGCTCTGTCCCCTCTGAGCTGCCTCGGGAGCAGGGGTTCAGCCTGGGATGTCTTTCTCCCCCTAACAGTGTTTTTGGTGACAGTGGGAGTTCTCATGGTGTCTGGAGGAAAAGGATTTCCTGAGACCCACGTGGGAGGGTGGGTGGTTTGGTGATGATGTGCAACGAAGGGGCTTCCCCTCCTCACTTCTCACCAACCTGTCCCCTCTGTCTCACCGTGGAAAAAGGCCAACCTTGTCTTGGGTACGGCCAGGACGAAGGCCAGTGCCCAGAATTTCTGCTCTGTAGTAAAGTCCAGTCCAGTCCAGAATCTGGCCAGCTTAGTGTGTGTTTCCAGCTGCCACCCATGGCTGTGAAGCTGTATGTAGGGTCCCCCCGGAATCCGTGTGTGGAGCCCCGCGGCCGTGGAGAGAGCAGGCCCCGTGTCAGTGCGGGTCACAAGTGGGAGAGAGGGCTCTCTTGTTGCCCTGGGGTTATAACCGGGGGCTGGGGTTTGGGGCCGACCATGTAAGTGGCCAAACTTCCCGAACTTTCACAGGCTTTGACAGGCCCACTGCCTCGTTAGACTGATGCCGGTGCCCCCCAAGAATCCGGTACCAGAGGCGGGGGAGGGACAAGTGTTCACCCCCTTTGCGGAGCACGGCGAGCGCCGGGATCCCCCGAGTGTGTGAGGCCGTAGCTTCCTTGTGAGGCAAACGCGCTCCTGCTTCGCGGCTTCTCCAGCTCCATGTCCAGTCTCAATCTCCCACTACACGCCGACGGTGACAACGGGGCGAGCGGATCCTCAGTAAAGCTCTGTGAAGCGGCCACACTCACTCCCATTTTGCAGCGGAAGGAGCCGACACTTAGAGACGTCACTCGATGTTCCGAAGGCACCTGCGGGAGCTGCCGGCTGGAAGCAGCTCAGCACTCAGACCCAGGTTTTCTCTGGCGTGGGACTTGGCCCTGGAGACAGACCCAAGCTCACCACTGCTCACGAGCACAGACAAAATGACAGAATTATGTTGTTATCGCTCGTTTATCTCTTTTTTATTTGGAGGCCTCAGAGCACGTTTCATGCGCATCTTCCCGTGTCCAGGAGCTTCCCCACCAGACATTTACTGATGACTCAGTGGGTGCGGGCAGGTCTGGACGGCAGGCTGGGGACAGAAAGGGGAACTTGGGGCTGGGATGGGGAGGTGACGGGGCAGAGGAGGGGAAATCTCCCTGCTTGTTTCTCAGCACATGTTTTGAAAGATGAAAATGAACATGAAAATCGTACGTGTGACTGTGGCCAAAGAGCAGGAAGCCGGGGAGATGTTCGGGCCACGCCACAGCAAACAGGCGTCTTCTTCACATGCAAGCCACCATGCACCGGGTGATCTCTTCGCAATTATGAGAATTGTTCACTTAATCCAGGTTTGTCGAGCTTGCAGGTGTGCCGGCAGCAACAGGGAAGTGTATGTGGTGCGTGAGCTAACCCAGGCACCGAGAGCCCACGGGCTCTCCTTGACAGGAAGCAACCCGGCCGTCCTCTGAACATCCCAGACCCAACCTGCTCTTCTCACAGGCTCCCACATTCATTTCCCCCTCTTTTAAGGGAGGTGCTGAAAACACAAGAGACGACCCCACCAAAACCCAGAATTATCTTCTGGAGGGCAGGCCCCTTGTCCTACCGGCTTCCCCCAACCAGCAGGTGTTCTGGGAACCCATCTGTGTCTGTGCAGCAGCTGGCGTTGTTGTGAGAGGCTGCGTTCGGCTTCAGTGAATTTTATTTGAAGACTCTTTCAATGCCTTGGTCCATTTTGCGATGGGTGATTTACGAGCGCACCTGCCCACACCACGCTGAGTGTTCAGCAGTTTTTGACCCAAAACGGCACGATCCCCAGGCCCCACCCTCCCTATTCACCAGATTTCAGTCCCAGCCACTTTTGTTGGTTTTCCCAGGTGAAAAAAGTCCTCAGAGGGAAACAGTTTGCCAAAGTGGGAACAGCAGAAGTTCAACAGCATCGAAATCAACGAGTTCGGAAAGGGTTTTGAGCAGTGGGAAAAAACATCTCAATAGGTCTATTGCTGCAAATGCAGAGTACTTTGAAGGGGACTGAAGTTTAGACATGTAAGAATGAATACACAATTTTTATAAATAAACTCCAGTTTTGGCGGGGAGCCCCTGACGTTCATCTCCTGGAAGGGGAAATGGTGCCACCTAGTGGCCAAGAGTACAAATACAGAAACTGGAAAAGACACTTCAGCCTTCAGCATTTTTATGTGCCGAGTTCCGGATATTTACCCAGGCTCCGTGGGTGCTTAATCACAATTCAGAGATGTGTCTACTCCATCCTTGAAGGATCTTACGGTCGTTTGAGGGAGCTGAGGAAGTAAAGCTCACTTCAAACAGAAAACCAATAAAGTTGAGGGAATGCTTAGGATCCTTAATAAAATGTCTGGGACATGAACCCTTAACAGTTTCCCTCCCCCCTTTTTCCAGAATATAAATATCTATCATTGCTAACAGGGAACCATTTTAATAGTACTGGTTGAAAGAAATAAAAACTACACAGAGAGAAGTCGTACAAATCCTGTCACAGGTCTCTCACATGCCAGCTCCCAGAAATAACCACTGGACAGTTTGGGAAGTATTTTTATATTTTTATTTTGCCAAACAGGAAGCTCACTCAAGCCTGGGGTTCAGGGCCTTCCCTGGGGGACAGTCACAGAGGCATGCTCAACCTCTCACCACCCGGCCTGCAGCCCCCAGGGGTCTGACCAGCACAGCCCAGTGTCCCAGGGTCATGTCCGGGTTGGGCTGGTCTTCCAGAAAACAGGCTTTCTGGAACAAGCAGAGTTGCAGCCACTGGGCCAGCTGGGCTGACCCCTTGTGGCACAGAAGCCTTGGGTCTCCATGACCCGGATGCTGACAGGCTACCTGCTGATGGAGAGAAGTCAGGGAATGCCAGGCAAGTGGAACGAGGGAAACTGGGACAAGGTAGTTAAACAAGGTTGATAATAAATCACAAGATCTTATCTTCTCAGACTCAGGACCCTTGGGAGCAGACGGTTTATACCCCTCCTCCCCAGCCAGAGAGCGAGGGGCTTCAACCATCCTGGGCAGGGAGAGAGAACAGAGGCCCGGCTAGTGCCACTAGTGCTATCAGAGCCCCGCACGGAGGAATGGGGGGGGCTCCACCCACAGGGCCCCCCACCCCGGCCCCCACGGATGAGAGTAAGTCTGCCAAGACATGATCTGCCTGGGGAGGAAAGGTGGCTGATCTCTCACAGGAAAAGGGCCATAAAACTTTGAGGAAAAAAACTCATTTCCTGCTTGGACCCTAATCATTTAAATTGAGGGTATTAGCAAAGCCGGTTTCACAGGATTGTGTGCATTCTTTCTTAGGCCTGATCTCCAGGGGAACCAGCCCTATCCAGCCCAGGGCTGCACCCACCTCCAGCATTGTTTCAGGCTTAAGTCAGGCAGGGGAAGTAAAACAGCCAAGAGATTAAGAGACTTCTTGCAGACAGAATGAGGACTCAGGCTATGCCAAAGCCGAGGGGCAAGGGTCCATCACCCCCTTTTTCTATAGTCCCCCGAGTCCTTCCCTGAGTGCTCCCCTCGTGACCGTGCCTGTCTTAGGTCACCCCTCCTTTAAGGAATCTTACCCATCATTGGCTAACTGGTCATCCATTCAGGGCCAGGCAGAGTGAAGTAAAGGGGGCAGAGGTGGCACCCCTGCCAGGGAGATAAGCTTTGTCTCCTTAGTGGCTTATGGTCCCAAGGTCTCTCACTCAGCCTTAGCCATGGTGTGTGTGTGTGTGTGGGGGGGGGGGTTACGGCTTCTGAAACCAGGCAGGGTTGTCCCCAACAGAAGTCAGGGAAATAAATAAGAAACAAACCAACAAATGAGTTAGAGTCAGACAAATCCAAGATAAAAGCGAAGCAGTCCCACCTTCAGAAAACAGATAAGAACCCTCAAGGCAAAGGACCCAGTGTAGGCTCTCCCTTGAGCCTGCTTGCACCCCCCTTTCCCAGGCACGGGCTTTTGCTTTCTTACTCCTGACTCTAAAGGTTCCCACCAGACTTGCAGCCAGGGGAGCAGTGGGCAGCGCAGCTTCACCCCCAAACCCGTCCCCAAGGGCCCTCTTTTTGCCTGGGGGGTAACTTGTTTCCTGAGCCCACGCAGGCCAGTGTGGCTCACTCCTGCTGCTGGGATCTTGCCTCTCAGGGTCCCCAGCTTTAATAAACGTGCTCTCAGAATCACCTGGACTCCTGTCTTTCATTCTTTTCTGCAGGAAGTCAAGAACCCACACACTGCAGACCCGCCCTGTCCAGGTCCCTCCCCAGAGACAATCCCACAGGTCAGCTTCCATGTATATTCTTCAATCTTTTCAGGCGATTTTCCCCCCTCAAACTGGCTATTCTTCTCAAACCTCTGTCCTCACTCTCAGCGTGTGCCCTGGGTTCTTCACCCAGGAAATAGAAACCATCAGAAGAGAGCTCTTTTAACTTCTTGCTGTCTTGCACCTGCACCCCCCAATTCATCCCCGGCGCCCTCTTCCTCCTGTGTCTGTGGCTTTTCCCTCTGCCCTGGTTTTCCCTGTACTTTTAAAAAGGTTCAAGTCTTCCTGTGGGGTGGGGGGCAGTGAGGGGGGAGAAAAGGAAACCTCCCTGAAGTCCATGTTGCCCTCTGGCTGTGATCCCATCTTTCTTGAAAAGACACGGGATTAATATTTTAAAATATAGAACAGTTGACAGCAACAAAAAAGGATTCACACTCCAATAAAAAACTGGGCGAAAGGGGAAGAGAAGAAAAATAGTCACAGGAGAGGAACGACAAACAAATGGCTTTAGAAGCATCGGAAGCAACGTTCTGCTTGAAATGCATGAAACGATGCTGCTGATTCCGTCGGTGGGACCATCGTTTCAAAGTCGCTTTCAGCTGCTGCTGCGGAAGGGGCGGGGGGTCCCAGCTCCAAAAGGCGCCGGAGCCTTGCGTTTGGGGAGGTTTCTCCTCTGCCCGAAATTGGGGCCCGGGCGGAGTCAGCGCTCTCCCGGGGCCGCACTGCCGCACGCGGCCGGGTCCTCCGAGGGCGCTGCTGCGCAGTGCGGGCGGCGGGGCCGCTCTAGCCGCCCCTCGATGGCAGGGGCCGCCACCGGCCCGGGCTCCACCGCGTTGGCCGCGGCCGGGATGCTGCAGGTGCGGCCCGGGCTGTATCTGGGCGGCGCGGCGGCCGCGGCGGAGCCGGGCAGCCTGAGGGAGGCGGGCGTCACGGCCGTGCTGACGGTGGACGCGGAGGAGCCCGACCTCCAGGCGCCCGACCTGCGGCAGCTCTTCGTGCCCGCGCTGGACGAGCCCGGGACCGACCTGCTGAGCCGCCTGGACCGCTGCGTGGCCTTCGTGCGCCAGGCGCGCGCCGAGGGCCGCGGGGTGCTCGTGCGCTGGTGCGCGGGCTCGCGGGGGGCGGGGCCTCCGCCGTGCGCGCGCGGCCGGGCGCGCTCGCGCCAGCGGGAGGGTGGGTCCGGTGTGTCTGTCCCGGGCGCGGGGGCTGCTGCAGCGGAATCGGGAGAGAACGATCGCCGAGGACGCACGGGGTCCCCGAGCCCTGGGCGGAGAGGGGGCGGCCGCGACGGGTGTCTGTGACCTCAGCGGCCCCGTCGGGCCGGGTTGCAGCGTAACCACCGCAGCTGGAACTCGCCGAGTCGAGACGGCGGGCGGGGACCGGAGGGTAGCCGGAGCCCAGGTCTCCCGGGCCCTTCCCGCCTGCAGCGCCGGGGTCTGCAGATGTTCCGCAGCCGTTGTGCAATTTTAAACATTACTGTCATTATATTTGGATATCTGATACACTCACGTGGTTCACAATTCAAAAGGAGTGTGGAAATGAAGGAATAATTCTTTTGCACGTGGGTAGTGTTTCAGCGGCAAAGGGTTTGAAGCAGACACGTGGAGCTGAATTTTACCATTAGTAGGGCGCTGCTGCTGTTTTTAATTGTCTCTATTTTCTGTTTTATGTTAAGTCATGCCGGAGTCAGTCGAAGTGTGGCTGTAATGACCGCGTTTCTGATGAAGACTGAGCAGCTCTCCTTTGAAAAAGCCTACGAAAACCTCCAGACGATCCAGCCCGCGGCTAAGTGAGCTTTCGGTTGGCATAATCGTTCTCCGTTTGTGGTATGTTTTCATTTATTTAAAGAGAACTTAAACTCTGTGTTTGTCTTTACAGGATGAATGAGGGGTTTGAGTGGCAGCTGAAGTTATACCAGGCCATGGGGTGTGAGGTCGATACCTCCAGTGCGGTTTACAAGCAATACCGTTTACAAAAGGTTACAGAGAAGTATCCAGGTTAGTGACACTTGCTAGTATGTATTGGGACCTTTCTAGAAGCTGGTGCATTCTCTCATTTTTCAAACAATCCCTTGAGGTTAGGTCCTAGTATTTCCTTTCAGGACCGTTTTTGAGCAAGAAATACCTTGTTCAGGGTCACCTGGGGATGGTGAGTGGTGGGCTGGGATTTGAGCGCAGGCAGCCAGTGTCCAGAACCCCAGGGCTCTTCTGGTTCATCCTGCTTTCTCAAAGCTGGAGGCCTGTTTTTTATTTTATTTTTTTATTTCTGAGGTTAGCATTTGTTGCCTCAACTTGACATTAACTGAATTTTGTTTGAAAATGCAGAGTTGATTTCAACCAATGGGCACCTTTTCATTGTTGTGTAGAACTGCAGAACTTACCTCAAGAACTCTTTGCTGTCGACCCAACGACCACTTCACAAGGACTGAAAGATGAGGTTCTCTATAAATGTAGGAAGTGCAGGTAAAATATTTTGTGTTTTCCAGAGATTTCACCTTGTCTCTGCTGCGGAAGAGTACATGAAGTTTCTGTTTCTTAAATCTCTGTAGGAAGACTTTGCTTAGCTGAATACTATAGAAGTTTCAGATTTAAATCTGCCTTCAAGAACGTAAATTCTCAGCAGTAAAAGCAATCCGGTCACTTGGAGAGACTATGGAAAATTAAAGCAGCACAATAAGTGTCGGTTGTTTTGCCCTTCAGGAAGTACTGCACGTTTCATCTGTTTTTTCTTTTTGTTTTGTTTGTTTTGTTTGGGGGTTGCAGGCGGTCTTTATTTCGAAGTTCCAGCATTTTGGACCATAAGGAAGGAAGTGGGCCCATAGCCTTCACCCACAAGAGACCGGCGCCAGCTCTCCCGCGCGTCTTGGGGAGCCCCGCCCCGTGCACGTCGCATTTCGTGGAGCCGGTGCAGTGGATGGAGCCCGCCCTGCTGGGAGTGATGGACGGTCAGGTGAGGACGCGCCTTCTTTTCTACTCTCATCGAATCGCCTACGTTTTGTTTCTTCTTGCATTTTAAACCACATTTTAACTAGAGTTTTGCTGTAGATACATTAGAAGAAATACAATAAACTTGTTAAGCATTTTTGGATTGATCTGTTTTACTGGAGAATCAGTTTGTTTTTCAATAGGCAGGAATCCAAGGACTAATTTATAGACTGTTAATATCAGCAAGGACTAGAACACACCAATCCTAACATGACTTCCTGCCCTTTAGCCATGACGATTTTAGTTTGAAATCTTCAATCATAGATGGATTTAAAGGCCGACATGTGTGCCACATCCATGAAACCTTCCGTTTCACGTCTCACGCCTGACCGTTCTCCCCCTCGCTCTAATTAGTCAGTTCGTCGGCGAACCTGCCAGGGTACAGCGTGCTTCTTCACACAGCTGTTGTAGTAAATTGCCGTACATCTTGTCTCGTTAATTAGGTCGTGAGCTTCTGGAAGGTAGAGGCTGTGTCTTGTTTCTATATCCTGTGTTGCCAGAGAGAATTGCTCTGTATAAAAGCGAATGAATGAAGTAATGCGTTCACTTGATTTCAGCTTCTGTGCCCCAAATGCCACGCAAAGTTGGGGTCTTTCAATTGGTACGGCGAGCAGTGCTCCTGCGGCAGGTGGATAACACCTGCCTTCCAGATCCATAAGAACCGGGTGGACGAGGTGAAGGTGCTGCCGGTCCTGGGGCCACCGACGAGAAGAGTGTGAACTTCTGGCCCTTCACAGCTGGAGAGAGACTTGCTGCTCACACGGAGTGTCTGGTGTGTGGACCGTCAGCAGTCACTGGGAATGTGGAACGACGAAATCACTCAATGGGACGTGGACACTGTGTTTAAGTAGAATACTTCATAGGGAATTCAAAACGTTTTGATCACATAAAGTATACTTTATTTGATATTAAAATCTTCTATAATCCAGGTAGTTTCTGTTTTATTTGTTTATTTTTAGAGAGACAGGGAGGGAGGGAGAGAAACATCAATCGCTTGCCTCTTGCACACGTCCCTAGTGGGGACCAGGCCCGCACCCAGGCGTGTGCCCTGACTGGGAATCGAACCGGCGACCTTTCTCTTTGTGGAATGACGCCCAACCCACTGAGCCACACCAGTCAGCGCCAGGATATTCTTTTATCTAGGAATCTAAAGCAGGTTTGTTGGGACCTAGTCGGACATTTATTTCTCTTTCTCTCTTTTAAGAGACAGTAAATCTCCACATGCCTGTTTTTTTTTTGGAAATGTAGACAGAAGGGCCACAAGGGAAACACTAGTTACAGAGCGGCTTTTCTGTCACTTCAGAAAGCTCAGTTACCTAGTATTTTAGAAAAGTGTGTTGAAGACGCCTAGTGAAGTTGTCTGCTTAAAGAAATATACTGATGTTAGGTGTGTTTCTAGTGACAAAGAAAATAAATGTGGAACAACTACAAATCAGATCCTTTTTAAGCTTGATATGTTAGAGTGCTAGAAGGCACTGTGTCCGGGTTACCTTGTTAGCGTGATTTCTGGAAATTGGAATTCTTTAACTCATTACAAAGAGTTAGAATTGGACCAAAGTAGATATTTGAACACTTCCATGAAATCAGACTTAGGCGATAAACAGAGCCCACGTTCTTAAGACATTCTGCACACTTACACATGGGAGTGCATCTGTGTGAATACAGACACCAGAATGGGCAGTGTTGTAAATACAGAAAACAGTGGGAATGACCCTGTTAAACGCTGTGTGTGTTTTTGATTGTGTGGGGGTGTGACACAGGATTGGTGAGGGATCTCAACACATGGCCCGGAGCCTTCGGCAACTTGTAGAATAATTTTTCTTAGAAAAAATTTCTCCGTTTCTGTCCTAGTCTTCACAATATGCTTCATAACATTGCACTGTAGAAAGCTTTTAAAAACCAGGCGGGTAGAACCGTATGAAACTGTCATCTTTGCAGGTAACAGGTAGTTGAATTGCAGCAGTTTTATGGGGCTCAAATTAACGCCCATCTGTTCCACACTGCACCAGCACAGAGACACGTACATAGATTTTATTTAAGTTTACATTCGCTAATTCAGTAAATACAGAGTGGGGCAAAAGTAGGTTTGTAGTTGTGAGTACGCGAGACACAGTTTACTCTTGTATTATTATGACTTATCGATTATTGTATTATTTTCCACACGGACAACTGTAAGCCTACTCTTGCTGCACCCCGTATTTACTGAGCACCTGTGTGTACACAACCCGGGGTGACACAGTGAACAAACTAGACAGACCCCTGCCTTCTGGGAAGTTATAGTCCAGCTGGGAGATACAGATGAAAGATTACATTTTTTGGAAAGATACTTTGTATTTGCTAGTGAGGCATGATTTGGGGGAAACTTCCTGTGAATTTGGAAATTTTGTGAAACAGAATTTTCGGATTTAAAATCCTTTAGTGGTTAACTTTGGGGTAGGGTAGAGAGAAAGAAAATCTCCAGCCTTTGTTGTAAAAACAAAAACAATTAGAACTGTTTCTTCTTTTTTTTTTTTTAATTTTATTTATTTTTAGAGAGAGGGGAAGAGGGGGAGAAAGAGAGGGAGAGAAACAGCAATGCATGGTTGCCTCTCACATGGCCCTCACTGGGGACCTGGCCCCCAACCCAGGCATGTGCTCTGCTCTGATTGGGATTCGAACCTGTGACCCTTTGGTTCACTAGCCTGCTCGCTCAAACCAGTGAGCTACACTAGCCAGGGCAGAACAGTTTCTTTGTTAATGTTTAGGAAACCAGCTCAGAGCATTGGTGTCACACATTTGCTGGGAGCGGTACCATGACCCACTCCAGAGGCTTGGTGCAGGGGGAACGGCGCCGGCACAGAAGCCAGGCCGTGGGCCCTGATAATTCTGGCTCTTCCTGGAAGTGAGCAAGCCATTCTTTTGAAAACCAAGTGTCTCTCCTTACCGGGTTGTTTCACTGGCATGAGCCTTAATTCTTTCTCATGCACAATGAAGATGGTGTCCACACCCGGGTTACGAGGATTTTTGCAATACAATGCGTGTAAAGAATTCAGGATAATGCCTCGCTAGCAGCAAGCAACAGTTTCCCCTTGAAAACAGGTGCACTCGATTGAGCATTTACCACGTGCCAGTCATCGCGCTGAGCACCTGATGAGTGTCATCCGATTGAACCCTCACAACAGGCCTTTGAAGCCGACCCTGTTATCCCCATTGTACAGGTGGAACCGAAGCTCAAGATGAACTCACTTCCTCAGAGTTACATTGCTAGCAAATGGTTGAACCTACGTTAGCCAAGGTTTGGCTCACTCCCAAATCTGAGCTCCTAATCTGACCTCTGTATCCTATGCTGGGGTTCACAGTTCAGGGCGCTGCACTGCCTAAAGATGTCAGACTGAAGTGTAAAATCTAGTACAGTGGAGGGAATGCAATTGCTAAACTAGTTATAAATTCACTCGTTGGACACCCCACCAATATTTGCAGGGTTCAGACTACTTTTATTTTCAACTTTTCATCGAGAAAAGAAGTCTTCTTTAATGGTAAAACTTAACATTTTCATGTTGAAGTTGGGAGCATTAAAAAGACGCTTCCTTTTGCCTGTACCTTCAATACTGTTGTAGTGATCCTAGCCATTGCAATAAAATAAGAAAACATTGCAGACTGAAAAAGGAAAAAGCCTGGCCAATAAATCTTAACTTCTCTAAAAGTGAGATAATTAGAAATTATGTGCCTCCTGATATGATGCAAGGAAGTACCTGTGAAGAATTCTGGCAAATTGTAGAAAAAAGTAACAAACGCAAAACCATCTAATCAACATTCTAGATTTAACTGGCAGTTTACAGGAACAAATTGCCATGAGGACACAATCAGCAGAGTCACAGTGTGGAAAATTCTACAGGACAAGTGGCAGGTTCTTGTCTCATATGCTTAAAATTTTCCATATTAAAGGTTAATTTTAAAAAAGGTCACAATGTTACATAAACTAAATTTTATCATGTTAGTGTTTGCATGCAAGTTACTCTACATAGAAAATCTCAGAAAAGTTTCAGATAATATTAGAATCATGTAATTCAGCAAGATTTTTGGATACAAAATTACTCTATAAAAATCAATAATTTACTACACCCTAGCAATAACCAAATTTTAAAAATGTGTAAAAAAACTGTAAAATTATGAAAAGAAAATTTAAAAAATCTTAATGACCTCAGGAGTGGGAAGGATTTCTTTAGCAAGATAGAATTAGCAGACATCACAAGCTAAAAAAAAAAGATGGATAAATGTTGACCGCACAGAAATGAAAACCTACAGGACAAAAACCCAGTAAACAAAGACACGTGTCGGCCTAGAAGGGATTTGCACACATGCACCGGTTAAGTGAACAGAGTGAGCTGTCTAAAATGTACACGTGATAGAGGGACAGAAATTCAACAGCAAATTTTATGAAAGAGAAGGATGGGAAATTCTCAGACGGGGAAGTAAGGTTTAATAAGCACGGAAAGGTGCGCCACAAGTTTACTTGTTAGGAAATTGTAAATTGTAGACACAACCTTCACAAGTATGTCTAGTCGAGGGTGACTGTGCCTGGTGTTGCTGAGAGTGCGGAGCACAGGAGACTCATCGCTGCCAGCCAGGATGTGCACTGCTTTAATTTGGCGAATATTAATACGCCTGCTCTGTGACCCAGCATGTATCTTAGACGTGCTTGCATATATATGCACGTGGAGGTTCCTACAAGGATATATTTTGTGTAACAGTAAAAAAGTGGATTCATATGTCCTTCGGGGAAATGAAGATATAAACTGTGATATATATTCAAGGAAATACCCTATAACAGTTTAAACACGGATAGAGCATCCAAAAGTGATGTGGAATGAGAAAAGTGATTTGGAAAATAGAGTATAGTACATTTACATAAATCTTAAAAACCCCAAAACAACACTGACTATATGTATCTGTAAACATATTTAAACATGTAAAATAAAAAAATAAAAATGAACTTGAATGATTCCCATAAAATTCATGATAGACGTTGCCTATGTGGACGGAAGGAAAAGCAGAGTTCAACTTCATAGTGCTTAGTGTTTAATTTCTTACACTGTGAAAGCGAAACTAGAAAGTGTTAGTATTTGTTCATCTTTGGTGATAGGTACACAAGTGTTCATTGCATAAGCATCTTTTTTTGAATAGAAGGTAAAATTTTTGAAAGTTAAAAAATTAAAACTTGCTTGAGTTCAGACATGGTGATTTTAGAAAGGACTGCGGTGAAAAAAAGGTGTCTGGTGGATAAAGAATAGAGGACTCTCGCTGGTTTTATTTTAGTTTTCACGACAATTTTTGAACTGGCAGCTGGGGAAGAATAAGAGTGTTATAAACGTCACCCTGATGAGAGCCGGTCAGTCAACTGACGGGGGCCGGAGGCGCGGCCCAGCGGGCGGACCTGGAGGCGGTGCTCTGGCCGGCGCTGCGGCTGTCCCCAGGTAGTGGACCACGCAACCCGCCGCAACCGCCCGGCCGGGCGCGCGGAGGCTTCTGGGAAGCGCCTTTTTTTTTTTTTTTGTCGTGGGAAATTCTGCGCTGGGCGGTAAGGGATACGTGTTCTTAAGGTAGGGTGTTTTCAACTTCGCCCGCTGAGCCCGCGTTAGAAACAAATCCTATTAAGTGGCGTTCTCGAAACTGTTTTGTAAAACTCAGTGGAGTCGGAGCTGATTTCTTTCTCTGCACGAAACCGGGTTTCCGTCCTGAAAAGGTAGGGAATGCACCTCCCCGTCCTGGGCGTGGGGCCGGTCCCCTTTGCTGGTGGGCGCGCGTCCTTCCTCCTCGCGGTCCGGCCCGGGGCTCCGCGCGGGGCGCCTTTCCCGCGACCCCGCGGAGGACTTGGACGTAGATCGCGAGTTCCTCGGAAACCCGGGACCCGACTCGCTCTCTGCCTCCAGGGCGGCCGGAGATCTTGTGAACAAGGGCGTTTCCAGGGAACCAGCCCGCGCCTTCGCAATGTGACATCTCTTTTCCTTGTTTAGTTCTAATTTTCGAATCTCAAGCGGACATTCGTAACTACTTTATACTGGTTTCAGGCGGACCGCACGGCGGCGAGACACTTCTGTAACTTAGGCAGGGGTCGCGCGGTCCTTCGAGTACCCACCTGGCAGCGTCCCTAGTTATTACAGGAGGGAGTTCACTTTTCTGTTTGCATGTCATCCGTAGCTTCTGTTTCAGCGACGCACTATTTACCACGTGTCTCATTTTTTCCCTCGGGACAGCGGGACGGAAAGTGCTGCCAGCTCGGAAGGGAGCGGTCGGAGCCGCCGCGATCGGGACGTCCCCGCTCCAGCTCGCACGGGAGCTTCGCGCAGTGAGGCGGTTTGTCCGCGTCCGGCCACCGTCGCGCCCGCGTTGCGCAGCATTTTGTCCGCTGGTCGCCGCCGTCCCGGCGTTAGTCGCTGAGTTCCAGGGGCCGGAGCGCGTGTTTCGGGGGCGCGGGCGGCGTTGCCCGCACCATGGAGTCGCCCTTCAGCCCGGCGCTCCCTCCGCGGCCGGATGAGGATTGGGGTGAGTCGGGTCCGAGAAAGGGCCGGGAGGCTGGGTTTCTCCCTCCTCGCCCGCGGCGGTGACAGGTGGGGACGGTCTGCCGGAGCGAGGCCGCGCGTGGCTCCCGTCCCTGGTCCTGGGGGTCCGGCGGGCGGGGCCGGCCGGTCGCTGCCCGGCTTCTGATGGGAATGACTGTAGGAGTGGCTGTGGCCCCTGGGCGGGTACCAGGCGGGGCTTTTGTGGGGCCAGGACGGCGTCGTTCGCGGGCGGCGTAGGGCCGGAGGGCTGTGGCCGAGCGTGGGATGGGTGACTGCCGCGGAGTGTGCGCGCGTGCCTGTGCGTGTGTCTGTGCGTGTGCATGTGTGCCCGCGCGTACCTCTGTGCTACATGTGTCCGTGCGCACGCGGGTGTCCTTACGTGTGTTTGTGTACCTGGGCTACCCTGTGTACTGCGTGTGTATGTGCTTGTGCGTGTCTGTACATTCGCGCGCATGTGTGCATTGTTACCTGTGTACGTGTCTGCATTCGTGTTCGCATGTCTGTGCATGTGTGTGTCTGTCCGTGTGCTGTGCGCGTGCACGCACGCGTCTGTGCGTGTTTGTACCTCACACCTGTGCACTACGTGTATGTACGTGTGTGCCCGAGAATGAGTGTGCAGCAGATGCTCGTCTGGCAGCGTCCACTGTTGCTCCAGGCTGAGGTCCGTTTGTCTTAGCAGAGAAGCAGAGACCCGCGCGCCTGGGTGGACCCACAGGCCGTGTAGCCTTCACTGCTCCCCAGATAAAGCTCGGGGCTTCCTCGTTGCATGTAGTTCGTTCTGAGAGTTTGTTAGGTTTTGTGGCTGGGAGGGAGAAGGGGTGTGTGATCACTGCGGAGAAACCAAATCCAGCTCGTGATTGAGAGACCTAATGCCAATACTGCTCTTTGGCTTTCACGGGGATTTGGGATTTTGTAGGTCCCAGAGGGACTGCTGAGCCTGCACCATCCCCCAGCTTGGAATTTGGGGGTAACCCAGATAGGTCTTCCTCTTTCCCCTTCGACCACCATTCCTGGTGGCAAGAGTGTGAGCTCCATTCCGTTTATTGAGCTGAAATCCTCACTTGGTTTTCCAAAGGCAGGGCTTCTTCTAAATTATGTACTGTTAAGATTTGTTTCAACTCTTGGGTAGATTTTCTAGGAGTTGCTGGAAGAACTTCAGATTGTCTATTCCAAGAGCATTTTCTCAGGCCAGACACAGCAGAAATAGGAGCGGGTCCCATCTAGCACTCGTGTGAGGCACCTGTTGAACTCCTGGGCTCAGCATCGTATTTAACCCTCCCAGCAGCCCAGTGAGGTTCTGTTATTTCACAGGTGAGTAAACCGAGGCTGAGAGGGAAGGAATGCTTGGTCCCAGAGCCGGTGAGCGGCAGAAGCAGGACCACAGGCGGCTTGCCCACCTCCGCAGCCTGTGCTGCACCGCTTCCGGAAGCTATTTCTACAGATCGGATTCTTACCCAGATCCCCCAGGCACATTAGGTCGTCAGGGCTGTTTTCTCACTTAGTAAACTGCTGACTGTTTAGGGCGCTTCTAACGCCATCCTTGGGGGTGCTTCCCAAGAGCATACGCCTTGTTAGTCTTCTGATCCCCAGGCTGCGCCTTCCTGACCCATCTGAACCCTGACCCCTGGTCCTAACGCTCTTTCACGGAGCATTCTGGTCTTGGAGTCAGTGGCTGCCCTCCTGGGACTTGCCCACCGCCCATGTTTTCCAGGCTTTCCCTTCAGACCATTAACAACCTTCTCCGAGTTGAACACTGTGATCCTGGTTCCTCGGGTGCTGAGTGAGGAAGGAGAGACTGCAGGCGCTGGAGTGGAACACTTCTTTCTGCATGTTTCTACTGTAGACTGGGGACTGTTTTACTGGAAGTACTTCATGGGCTTGTTTTGTTTGTTAGAAGCTGAGTAGTTACACTTAGAGTCAGATTATATAACTAGTTCTTCTTGTGACCCTAACAACTGGGTGATTTAACTGAACTGATTAGCCCAGGACAGCTCGTGATGGGGGCCCCCTCCCTTTAACTTGGGTGATGAAATGCAGAGCAGGATTTTGCACACAGTTTCTGTGAAGGTCCAGATAGTAAATGTTTTCAGTCACGTGTTCTGTTGCAATTCCTGGTCTCCACCGTTATTACAACTTCATTGTGGACACTGGAAGTTGAATTCCACGTAGTTATTTTTAATGATTAATAGACTTTATTTTTAGTACAGTTTTAGGTTTACAGTGTAAGTGAGCAGACAGCACACTGAGTCCCTTATTCATGCCCCCAACCCCACGGTGACATTGTGCAGCAGTGCACTTGTTACTGCCGAGAGCCGGTGCTGATACACCCTCGTTAACTAGAGTCCGTGGTGCATGTGAAGGTGCACTTTGCACGGATGTGCCGTGGGTGCTGACAACTGCGCGGTGTCACAGCCCACTGTTACAGTGTCTCCCCGAGCCAGGACACCTTTGCTCTGCCCTCCTGCCCTCCTAGGCAACCGCTAATGGTTCACTGCCTCCGTAGTGTTTGTGGTTTCTGGAAGGTCTTATAGTTGGGAGGGGGAGAGAGGAGGGGAGAGAAAAAGAGGGATAGAGAGAGGGGAGAGGGGGAGGGAGCAGAGGGGGAGAAGAGGGAAAGGGAGGGGAGATCTTTGTGGTCATAGAAGGCCACAGCCCCGTGGGATGGGAGCCCCAGCCTTATGACCTCATTTGACCCAGGTGCCTCCTGCAGACCACCCTGCCTCTGGGTGCTGTCACGTTGGGGGTCAGGGCGTCAGCATGTAGATTTTGGTGGGACAGAGACACAGTGTGTTTATCCTGTTACCTGTTGGAGGGCGTCTTGGTTGCTTTCACGTATTGACAGTTATAGGTGAAGCTGCTGTAAGTATTCGTGTGCAGGTTTGTACAGGGATGTGAGGTTTCAGACCATTAGGGCAAAGACCAGGGGGTATTTATGTTTAGCTTTGTAACAAAGTTGCCAATTGTCTTCGAAGTGGCCACACCGGTTTGCATGCTCCCCAGCAATGAACGATCGTTCACACCCCACCAGCACTGGGTGTGGTTGGTGTTTGGGGTTTTAGCTGGTCTGGTCAGCGTCGTGGTCCCTCAGGCAGTTTTGGTCTGCGTGAGGGCGGAGGGCTGATGCCACAGGCTCGTGGGTCATCCGTGTGTCTTCCCTCTCCTCGCTTCCCTGCCTCCTGCCCCCTTTCGTTTGTGCAGACACAGACACCGCCTTTTTTCCTGCCGCGCAGGAGACACGTGTACCGGGGTCCGGAGCTTCCGTCTGCACTGTGGTTCCTGTTGAACCTCATCCCCCATGAGGGTTACCTGCCTTCTTGCACTGACCAGACCCGGGCCCTCTGTGCTCCCAAAAGCCCTGGCGCCGAGGCCGCTTTCATTCTCAGGCCCTTGTGAGGGCTTCGGGAGGTGGGATGAGCACCTTCTTTGTTCTTCCCCACTGCCTGGGACCCTCCTCCTTTCCTCCGGCCCAGAAGCATGCAGGTCGCAACTGCACGCTGTCCTGTCCTCTGCAGGTTCCCGTCCCCCCTCCTCACTGTGTGAAAGATCTGAGCTCCTCGCTCACGGCGACTTTCTCCAGCACTTCTTCCGTCACGCTTTCTGGGCAACTTCGGTGTTCTCCAGGACCCTTTACACACCCTCTGCACCGACCTCCTGGACCTGCTCTGCACTGTGACCTTGCCCTCCGCCCTTGCCATTACCAAGGACGTCAGCTCAGCTCCAGACGTCCCTCTCTGGCCGCCTGCTCCTCTTACCAGCCCCGCCCCCACCTAGTGTTCCACTTCCATAGCACCTGCCCTGCCATGGAGATTCTGCCATTTCTCATCCCCTCACCCCCATGTGTCTCTGTCCCCTACCCCATTTGAATTCCATGGACAGTCATAGGAACCATCTCCTCGTGCTTCAGTCCTTGTCTCTCTCCCGTTTGGCCATTCTTTCTTGGATGAACCATAACCTTAGTTTAACCCAATCTGCCTACTCCATGTCTGCCTCGGAGAGCAGAGTGTGGCTGAAAAAAACAGAGAGCCATGCTGGCTGGTCTTACTCTCCATCTGCCACGCCGCCTCGAAACAGAGCCTTCTGTGTTACCTGCAGAGCATCTGTCCCTGGTCCTCGCAGGCCCTCGGAATTTCGGTGCCCCGCCCTCTCCCTCTGAAGCAGGAAGCACCCAGCAGTGTCCCCGCACCCGCGCACGTCTGCTGCGTGTGTGCTGCCTGCTGCGGCTGGGGATGTGTGGGCCTGGGCCCCCGCCTGTGCTCAGGGATGTTGCTGAGCTCTCTGGCCCTTGTCTCCACTCCTAGACTGTTGTCTGCTCACACACGGGGTTGCTTCTCCTGTCGAGAGTGAGAACTGGAACAGCTCAAGCCTCCTTCAGATGCTTCTTCCCGTCTCGCTGCCACCACACTTCTTCATTTCACAGCAGAGTTCCGTGTAAAAACGTCCGTGTTCACAGACTCTGGTTTCTGCCCCCTTGTCTCGTGGGCCCGCTGTGGCCAGGCTCCGCGCCCCACCCAGAGCTCTTGCTGATGTCACCGGGGACTCCAGGGGCCGTTTCCCTTTTTAGGAGAAGTTGGTGAAAGGATGGGGGAATGGTTAGGGTGAGGTCAGGCGGGAAAGCTTGCTGGGCACTCACTTCCACAGCTGCTGCTGCTGCTGCGGGACGTCTGTGTCGGCAGTGTGGGATGGGGGTGGCCTTGAGGGACGCTCCTGAGACTTCTGGGCCCTCCACACACACTCGCAGGTGTTTCAGGACCCACTGTCGGTTTTTTAAGTGTTCACAAACCATGGGAGAGTTCAAAGGCCTGAGCAGCAATCACCTGCATTTCCTTCGTCTAGATTCACCAACTGCCACCATCCTGCCACACTCACTCTTCCTGTCACCCGCACCCCCTCCTCTCACCGCCTCACGGTGGGATGTGAGTAGCGCCGGAGTCCCAAACACCCGCCAGGGCTCGTCTCCAGCGAGGAAGCAGATGCGTTCACGAGGTGTGGGCTCCGGCCTGTCGTGCCGGTCGGAGCCCTTTCTCACCACCTGCAGGACGCGTTTCTCTCCCTGGTGAACACCCCGATTCCCACTGACACCCTGGGGTTGTGGGGCTTGCTTTAGCTGCACTGTTGCAGACGGACGGAAGGACAGGCAGGGGTAGAGTGTGGGTCCATTCGGGGGCCGCTGGAAGAGTCCGGGCGGCTCATAGCAGCAGCAGCGGAGGCGATGGGCTGGCGGATCATGGATCTGAGCACGCGCGCACACACACACACACATTCTTTAGTTTACATTCTAAGTTTTGAAATTGTTTCAAACCTACAGAAAAGTTGTAAGAACAGTACAAAGAGCTAATGCGTGCCCTTCACACAGATTCCCTAATTGTTAAATTTTACCGCATTTACCCCATTTCTCTCTTGAAATGTGTTGACCCATCACTTCTAAATACCGAAGATTATTCCCTCTCCCCAAACAAGGGCGCCCCCATGTTCCTGCCACACGCTCCTCCCAGCCAGGGCGCTAACACGGCCATGGCGCTGCTGTCCGTCCACAGCCACCACGCACACCTTGCCCTTCCTTCTCGTCCGGGGTGCTCCCTGCAAACACACACTGCGCTCACTCATCTGGGACAGCTCTGCGGTCACGTCTCTTGTGGCCTTGACTGTCCTGAGGAGTGCAGGGCACCCTGGACCTGGGCCTGTCCCCTGGCTCCTCGAGACCAGAGTCAGGCGTGCACCGTGGTGGGCGCTAGGACAGGACGCTGTCCTCATCTCAGTGAGTTGCGTAACGTCTGAGGCACACGCCCTTGACCTGTCCCAAGGTGACGATCACCTTGACTGTATGGTCAAGTTGGTGTCTTGCCGGTTTCTCCACTGTAAAGTCATGATTTGGGGGCGGGCATCCGCCACGATGTCAATGTCCTGTTCCCTGTGGAACCTGTACCCAGCAGCCCTGGGCCCCACCGACACCTGGGCCTCTCTCAGCTACCCCTGTGGCGCCACGTGGGGTCATCTCTGTCACCCTGTCTCTGTGACCGACCTCGTATGGCAGGGAGAGCCTGCCTGTGTGTGCATGTGGGCTGGCACGTGGGCCTGGCTCTGCTGGAGTCCGTGGCGGGGACCTGGCCCTCTCGGTGTATTTCAGTGCTGGGATCTTCCCAGATTTGACCACTCACACCCGCTCTTTTATTCTTTTGACACGTTCCCATCATTCTCTGAGAATTTCCTTACTTTCTGTCATGAGGTGTTCCAGTCTCATCGTGCACTTTCTCTGCTCCAGCCTTGGAGTGAGCCATCCCTCCGAGGGGCCGCCAGCAGACTTCCGTTCGGGGAGGGGCGTTCGGTCCCCGGTCTGAGCACAGCACTGTCACTGCTGTTGGGCCTTCCCGTGGAAGGCGGTTCCCTGAGAGCCGAGAGGAGCGTCTGTCTTCGCCACACGCACAGTTCTCTTGCTTGTGGGTGGTTTGGTCACGGTTGGTGCAGTTTTCCCGTCGCGGGTCGGGCAGCGAGGAGGCCGCAGAGCCGTCTCGGGGCCACGGCACCGGGAGTGCAGAGGGGAGACCTGGACGCGGAACACTCTCCGAGTTCGGACGTGTTAGGAAAACACACTTCACAGCTCGAGCAGCATCCTGACTTTTCTCTACAGAAAGTTTCCACCTAGTTTACTGAAGATTATTTTCTGTGCCCGCACATTTCTTGGTTTATAACGAAATCTTATTGGGAGATTGGGATGTCATTAGATTTGGTGAAATAACCCGAGTGGTTTAGGTGTGCGAGTCCTTTGTTGTTCAGATGGAAAATGCATGGTCCCGTAACTTCCGGCGGGACGGCAGCCTCCTGGCGCGCGTGCTGCCCTCGTCCTCTCTGTCCTCGCTGCTGAGCAGCCCGTCACTCTTGGTGCTGAGCCCAGAGGCAGATCAGAGCCACAGGGAGTGACGTCCCACGGGGTTGCTGCCACTGAGCCCAGCGTGGCGGGACAGGGAGCCTGTTTCTGAACCGCTGGTGTGAAGAGGGCGTTCACAAGATGAAAGGCATGTGGACAGCGGTGCAGAAATTAGAACCCAGCTTTGTGTCGGTGGTCATTCACACTGCCGCAGTTGGTCAGTTGGTCAGCGACGGTGGCGGTGGCATTGTCAGCGGTAGGAACGGCAGCTGAGGGCCTGAGAAGCAGGCCTCGGGGGGCGGTGCTTGTTCTGTGTCAGAACCTGACAGCTCACCTCTCTTCTTTCCTCCTGTCCCAAGACTCTGTGCTGTTTGCTGAGCTCGGCCGTTTTACAGACATGGACTTGGACGCAGCCGACGAAATTTACGTGAGTATTTACGAGAGGAGAGATGCTGGCTTGTGTGATGGTTCATTTTTACCCCACTTTGTGCACAAAGGTTTCGGGGCACCAGGGTGAGGCTAGTTGTCTGTGGTGAAAAGGCTGTGAGTCGGAGGGTGAGGAGCCGTCTGGCAGCGGGAGACGCAGGGCTGTGGAAGCTGCGCTGGTCCTGGTGTGAGACTTGTCGCCTGCGTCCACCTTGGGCCCAGCTGCGTGCCCGCCTCCCTCCTGGTTTTCAGAGGTCACTCTGCTGTGTGACGGAAGTGGTGACATGTAGGGGCTTGTGTGAGTCACAGACTCATCACCGAGAACTCCCTGCGTTTTTAAAAGTTACGTACCCAGAGCAGGGAACGCTCTGAAACTTAGGTATGTCCGTCCTTCTTGCCTTTGTGTGGTTCGAAGCCTGTGTAAAAGCTTTTGTAGTTCTTTGAGGCCTCAACAGCACCTTGGATTCTCTTTTCTCTTCCTGGATCTGCACTGAAGTGTGAGTGCACAGAGCCTCAGCCCACAGGGCCCTTCCGTGTCTTGCTCAGGCGAGACGCTGTTCCATGAGGAAGTCGTTCCCGTGGGCTGGGGTTTGTCTGCACGCCAGTCGGGTCGAATGTTTATCACTGGTGATTTAAGCCCTTATTAACCCGAGTGTAAAAATACGCATCAGTTGCTGAGTGGGTTTCTCAGACACTGCTCAAAGGGGAGTTGAGCGGTGGTTTTACTATGAATGGACACAGAACAGAGTGAAAACACACGGCGTACTTTATAATTGGTACGTGGGGTTAGTGGTTCTTACTGCTTTTCTGAGAGGCTTAGAATGTGGTCTGCTGATTAAATTGACTTTTACTATTGGCCGGCTGCCTAAGCAGCTGATCTTCTGTTACAGCCTCTGCGGCCTGAAGCATCAGTGAACGGTGCAGTAAACTGGAAAGACCCAGGGAGACGTGGTCCTGATTTCATAGTTAACACTCTGACCCCACACAAGTCACTCAGCTTTCCGGTTCCTTAGCTGGTCTGGTATGAAATGGAGGGGTCAGGGCGGATGCTTCCGAGGGCCGTCCTGGCTCCCAGTGTGCCCTGCTCTTCCCCGCGGCAGTGGGGGTCGCGGGAGGAAGCTCGGAGGGGCCAGAGTGTCGGTCCTGTGTGTGCGCCTCCCAACCAGAAGGGGTTCTCACGCTGGGAGAGGCGTTTGTCTCTCTGGCTGAGACCAAGGGGCAGCGTCCTGAGCAGGGCTGGCCGGTGTGGCCGCCCGTGTGAGCCCCACGCCCGGTGACGGGCGGGGAGACGGGGAGGGTGTCCTGGCTGCTGAAAGGGCCAGGCCACCTGGTTTCCTGATGTGTAGGTTCAAATAAGGAAAAAACAAAGGAGGTTGATTTAAAAGTGGTTCTTCCATGATATAAGTAGCTTTTTCTTTTTTTTAACATGCTCTAACACATTTTCTTTGTATAACTTGTATTTACTCAGTGAAAGGCAGTGTGATGAAACAGTTTGTCTTCTCTCCTGTTACATTCTCAATAAAAATAAACCGCATGGCAGACATTTTGAAATAATGTTGTTCTACAAATTATTGCCAAGTGGTTGGTGATGATTGCTACATTAATCCTTACTTTCTGAGTTAATGTTGACTCGACTGCCTTTCAACTGTGCTGTGCTGTTTCTGCACTGTCTCCTCTGCTCCTGCCTCCCGACCGCAGGTGCTGTGAGCCGTAGCCTCTCCCGTGGTCGGCTCCTGCGAGGGCCCAGGGGGCGAGGGCAGCTCTCCGGATGTTCACGTGTGGGGCGGGAGGCCCAGCCTGCGTGCGCCTCTGTGTGCGGAGGAGTGTTACCTAAGAGAAAAGAAACTAAGAGTCCCTTTAAGAAGTTTGTTGACCCTGACTGAAGAACTGAAGTTTTATCTTCTTGTATTAAAAAAATGTTAGAAATTATATTTTGGAAGTTTGAAAGTGCAGCACAGCACAAAAAAGAAGAAAGTGGCCCGCCCTCCTATGGGTGAGCCTTCTCGCATGGCCGGCTTCCTTGGGTAAATTTGAAGGTCTCAGTAAAGCTCCCGTGACTCTTGCCGGGCGCTCGCCACTGTCTGTGGGGCCGCTGCTGTGAGTGGGCCTTGGCTCTGAGTGGCTTTCCTTCACGGCAGTGGGAAAGCTTATTTTAATTTGCTGGATTTCCCTGGTGGCAGACACTCTTGTCTCTGTGACTCTTCTGCTGGCATGTCCCCTTGAAAAGAGATGGGCCCCTGGGCTCTCCCCGGTTGTCACCACTGCGCCAGGTAACTGCATTGGCTTCTCTCTGGGCTCCCTGAGGTGAGGGCTCCAGGTGAGCCGGCGACTCAGAAAATCGTGCTAAGTTGGGCGACAGAGATTGTATTGTCTGTGGCAAATCACATCTGATAGTCTGATGTCCAGGTGAATACATTTTATTCTTCTAATATTCTTTTGCTCCTTTGACACCTACAGGCGAGCAATTTTGACAGCCTTGATTTTGATTTGGATTTGATGCCATGGGAGGCAGGCATGTGGGATATCAGCAACCAGCTCTGCACAGGTAAGGGTCTGTTGTCATTGGAAAAACTTCAAGAGGCTCTGTTTTATTTTGTAGTTAGGTCACCCTGATGGGCGAAAACTTCAGGGACTGTGTACCCTACTTCTGGTGTGGCGGCACACACGTAACATTCTTGTCAGGGTGAGACAAGACTTTCATACGTGTTTCAGTCACATACGCAAGTAAAGCATTCACTTCAGACATACTGGTTTTCACTTGCATGTAACATATCTGTAACAGAGCACCCTGAGAACCAGATGGACTCAGGGAGTCAGGGGAAGAGCTTGGTGTTACCTGAACCTTGGAACTTGGTGCAGGGCCTGGGCCTGTGGTCGGTGCTCTGAGGGGCACCCCCTGCTGGGGAGGGGCCGCACCTGTGCAAGCTGTCACCTTGCGTGCAGCTGGTCCGGGATGAGAAATCCTCCCCCTCTTCTCCCACCAGTTGGCGTCCTTCCCGGGTCCCCACGGACAGGTCCCAGCAGCCGCCAGCGGGGCCTGCGCATGATGGGCATCTCAGCCCGCAGGTGGTGGGCTCAGAGCTGAGGCAGAGCGTGGATAAACAGCGGTCCCCACCCCGCACTTCCTGTCCCTCCATTCTGTGTGTTTGTGTGTCTTGCTCGCTGTCTGTCTTCCCTCGGGGCGCTTGGGCTGCACGAGGCCAGTGTTCTGGTCACTACCGTTGTGTAATACACTTAGTGGCTTGGAACACCCACCGTTTTATTATGCTCCCGGAGTCTGTGGGTTGGGGACGGGACAGGGCGCGCCAGGAGTGGCGTCTCTCTGCTCCGTGATGTGCTGACCCACTGGGAAGACTTGCAGGCTGGGGTAGCCTCGGGGCCAGATTCTCCTACGGTTTCCTGCCCGAGTGTGGGCCGCTTGGCCTGGATGGCGTGCAGACACGAGGGCTGCCCATGAGGTTCCTGCGTGGGGCCTTTCTCTGTGCATCGGCTTCCTCCCAGCGTGGCGTCTGGCACAGTCTGACGTTGGAGGCTCACGTGGGGAGCTCGGCGCAAACGAGAGCTCCCCCAGCTCTCCTGGGCGGGAGTCCCGCACCCCCGGGATTCTGATGGGGCGGGGGGGGGGAAGGTCCTGGGCTAGGTCCTCAGGGATCACCAGGACTTTCGCAGCTGTGTTGGGAAGACAGAGACTCTGCTCCCCCTTACCAGTTCCACACCCTGGAGGCTGCCTGGGTGACCGCTGCTCAGTAAACTGTTATAAATGTACCAACAGTTCTAAAGACATGATATTTTTGTGAGTTTTAACTGTATTGCCAAAAACGGTTTCCAAAATAATTCCTGTTATATTTTTTAAAATTACTTTTTGGCAGTCAGTCCTTTTTGCACATGGTGTATCAGAAGGCACAGGTCCGCAGGGCAGGACAGCGCCTCCCTCTGCCCTCGCCCCTCAGCCACGGCTGTCCCATTTCTCCCGTGGTTGCCGGAGAACCAGGGCAGAAGCGAGCTGCCTGCACCTGTGCGCGGCGTGTGGGCGGCCCCTCCCCTGTCCGCTGGACTTGAAGAGTGGGTGTCACCTCCTGTCGCCCGTCCTGTGGCGCAGCGTCATGCTGGCCGGCGGCAAACCTGTGCTCTGTGTGTTTCAGTCTCAACTGTCAAGGCAGAGCCCCAGCCCCTCTCGCCGGCCTCCTGCAGCTGCTCGCTGCCGTCTCCGCAGTCCGTGGACTCAGCCTCGCCCACCCAGCACGTCCCTGTGAGTAGCAGCCTCTGGGCGGCCCCGGCGGCGTGTGCGGGGAGGCAGAGGCCATTCGGTGTCCCCTCCTCGGGACTCGGAGTCTCCCCGTCGATCGCTGTCCCCTCTCCCTCGCGCCTTCTCGGAGGAGGGGGAGGACGAGGCCACCGCGACAGGGCCGGGTCCTGAGCCCTCAGCCGCGAACCCCGGGCAGTTTAGATCGGTCAGCAGCGCCCGCCCGCCTCCCGAAGGGTCGGGGTGTCGCCGAGGTCCGGTGACCCCTTAGAAGCTCTGTTCCGGGGGAGCCGGAGGCCGGGACAGGGCGTGCGGGCGGGGAGTCGCCTTCCCAGCTGCCGGCGTCGTCGCCGCCCCTGCCTGGGTCGGTGGCGCAGTCACGGCTCTGCCCCCGCAGCCCACAGCTTCCTCCGCAGAGAAGCCTCCGATCCACTGCGGACGGGTCGGGTCGTCGGTCCCCCGCCCGAACCCCCGGTGCCTCCCCGCCGCCGCCAGGGGGCGGAGTCGCGCTTCCCACTCGCTCCCCCTTTGCGCCGCCTTCGCACCGCCTTCGCGGTGGCCCGCGGCCGCCCCCGGGGGTCTGCCTCGCGGTCCTGGCGCTGGGTCCCTGCCGGGCGGCTCGCCTCCCGGAGTCTCTTCGGGAGGGCGCCGGGCGCCATCCGCAGGCTTCCTTCGCGGAGGCCTGTGCACAGGGCACTCCGGCGACGTCAGCTCGGCGTCTGTCCGCCTCTCCGCGGCCTGTCCTCCGTTTTTGAACGAGTTTAATCACGCGGTAGGACTTCCAGGCCTTAGCTCTGTGCAGTAAGGTGCAGGCAGTTTTCCTCCGGTTTGTCATTTGTCTTTAAGCTTTATTTCTGCCGCTTGTTTTCTTCAGGCATACTTTTTTTTAAAACAGCCAAATTATTGGTCTTTTATTGTTTTTTTTCACTCAAAGGAGTGTTTTTCACCACTCAGAGGTTATAGTATTTTTATCCTTGTTTTCTTGCTTCTATAAATTTTTTAAAATTTGGAACAATCTCAAACTTACAGAAATGTTACAGGTACATTATAAAGAACTGTGTTCCCCGAGGCCGTTTGGGAGTAAGATGCCAGCCCGGTGCCCTGCCACCCCCAGTGCCCCAGGTCTGTTTCCGACAAGCAAGGACATGTCTCGGGTGGCCACACTGTCAAAGTTGGGGGGAAGTGCACTGGGCAGGAGTGTCAGGGGTGGAGTCAGGGGCGCGCCTCTGTCCTTGCGAGGCTTTGGATGAGGTGGCCCTCGTTCTGGGCTGTCCTGTGGCTGAAGATGTCACGGTGCCTGTCAAGTCGTTCTCTCTCCCTTTCCCATAAGTAAAAAAATAAAGCAGGTGCTTTCAAACTATGTAAAGATATCCTCTTTCTCATCAGATTTTCTGTGTTTATATTTGTACCGACTCACGGGTTCCTACTTTTATCACAGGTGCCAATCCATCACTGTAATGACTCTGTGCCCCCTGACTTTGTTTGTGCTCTGCTTTTTGTTATGAAACATCTTCATTATTACTGTTGGAGTCTGCTCTCCTCCTGGATGGACTCGGGGCCTTGTCACACTGAGTGCTCTCACTCCCAGCTCTGCAGTGGCCTTGCAGACTGAAGGCGCTTGCTCCGCCAGAACGCAGAATGTGGCTTTCTCCCGGGCGGGAATGTTGCTGTGTGCCAGGTCGGCTTTCCTCGTCTGTCAAAGCGAGACAGGGCCCCTGAGTAGTAAAGGTCTTTTGGGAATGTGTACACTGCCCTTCCGCGCCTCTGCGCTGCCAGCTCACTCGTCAAAGAGAAGGGAGCAGCCCCGCTTCTTCCAGCTCACGCGTCTGTCCAACTCTGGGCGCAGGGCGCGAGCCAGCAGACAGAAGAGGGTAGAACAGCAGGGGCCGCTCGCTCTGAGAGTCTGGTGAGACCGAGCGGGAGTTTGTGGGGAAAGGATTCTGGTATCTTAACTGTAGCCTATAACATCCTAGTTGTTTGTAGGGCCAGGAACCAAGTGAAATATAAAGTTTGCTGTGATTGGTGGATGACCTGGCACTTTGAGTTGCTTTTCTTCCGTATTGATGGTTAGTGTCGATTTGTCCGTAGCGTCTTGGTACTTAACGCATGAAGTTTCTGGTGCGTCAGCCTTCGCCGTGGAGCTGTCTCCAAGTGTTTCTCTCTGGGTCTGGCCTCTCTTTCTGAACGGCGTTCTGCTCGGGGATGGTGTTCTTCTGCATGAACTCATGTTTGATTTCGCTGCAGGAGGAGCTGGATTTGTCTTCCGCCTCCCAGATGTCTCCCCTGTCCCTCTACGGAGAGAGCTCCAGCAGCCCCTGCTCCGCTGAGCCTCCGAAGGAGGACAAGCCTGTCCCCAGTCCCAGGAGCAAAGCCGGTACTGTTCCCTCTCCCGATAGTGTTGCTTCTGTCCTAGCCCAGGCTTGGGTTCCGTTTCTCAGAAGCAGATGTGGTGCTGGGCCTGTCTGCCACGGAGGACTGGTGTGGGGAGGATGGGGAGGATGTCCCCTTCTCGTCCTCTCCTCTCTGTCTTGAGAGGCGAAGGGCTGCAGGGGACTCAGGCCCCTCGCACCACCCCCCCCCCCCCCGCCCGAGTGGAGGGTCCTGGCTGTGAGGGCCGAGGGGCGGCGGCCTCAGGACGCCAGGCTGCTCTGCAGGGCCCGAGCCCTCCCCAAGGCTTCGGCTCAGCCCCAGAGGGAGGCCTGGGCCCATGGGGGCGATTGAGTCTGGGACACTGCAGACTGCATGGCGATGACCCACTTGCTGACACTGTCTTGCAAATTTGCCAGGGGAATAGATTTTAAAAGTTATCACAACAGGAGGGATAACTTTGTAACTGTACGTGGCGGATGTTAACTAGACTTAACCGTGACGATCGTTTTGGGATGCAGATGTTGAATCACTACGTCGTGCACTGAAGCTGATGGAACGTGTGTGTCAGTTACACCTCAGCGAAAACAAGGAGAGCTCCCGACCGAGGGTTGTTCCTCAGTCTGTGAGGCCTGGAGCGGCTGTGCTTAAGCTTAGCCGAAGGGGGTCACTTAGAGCTCAAGGCAACCGCAGGACAGCTTATCTCGGTGGTCAAAGTGTAGAGAAAGGTGTAAACAGAATCTGTTCCCTCTGATTGCTCACTTGTCTTCAGTTTGATTTGTGGTTTGGTTTTTCTCTAGAAAATGGACCGACTCCAAAGAAAAAACTTCAGACAAATTCAAAACCTTCAATTCAGCCCAAGCCTTTACTGCTTCCAGCAGCACCCAAGCCTCAAACAAACCCCAGTGTTCCTGCAAAAGCCATCATTATTCAGGCCCTGCCCACGCTGATTCCGGTGGCAAAGCAGCAGCCAGCGATCAGCATCCACCCCGCACCCACCAAAGGTACCGCGTGCAGCGGGGGGCTGCGTGTGCTTGGCTGGCAGCCGCCCTGGCCTGCGCCGCAGGATTTGCTCTCGTTCGTGCGGTGCTCTCTGCGTCCCTGCAGCGTGGCAGCAGCTGCTCCTGGTTCTGGGACGTGGCGGTGACTGAGGCCTGGTCCCTGTCCCAGCAGGGGAGCGCTCTCAGGCCGGTCACGCCACCGTGCCAGTTTCCTTACAGGTTTAGTTACGAGAGGCTTGTGCTTTGTACGACCCTCGTAACGAAGGAGCAGCCCTGGGAAACTTTCTCGGAGACATTTTATCCTGAGATTTTTGTGTCTCTGAGCTTTGTTTTTAAAGAGGGGTCGGTACTTAAACAGTAGGTGTGTTTTGGCAGTAGAACCAGGCTCTTGCTCTGTGAGGCGTGAACTTGGCCTGGTGCGGCGTTGGGACCCCAAAGCGCTTCTTCGTCTTGCTCAGACCCTGTGTGTTTCTGCGTGCCGTCCACCAGGGGGCGGTGTGGCCTGGATTTTGTGAGGATCGGTTGGAGACCTAACACTGTCCAGGTGCAGGAGTCACTGACAGGCAGCGGCTGCTCTGGCAGGTGATCGTCACCACTCTCGTGCTGGCGCATGCCCCCCCCACCCCGCCTCCCCGCCCCCAAGTCCAGGAAACCTGTGCAGCGTCTCTCCCTGAGTATAGCGGCCGGGGCCCAGGAGGACGAGGTGTCACTGGGGGGCAGGCTGTCCCCACACACGGTGTGGCGTTTGCTGGTAGGGCGTCTGTCCGGCTCTGGGGCATTAGCTCGTTTCTCTGGACTGTTGTCGCGCTGAGGGCAAGGCCGTGCCTGTGGTGTCCAGGCCGCCCTGTGGTGTCCCGCAGTTGTAGACAGCTCGACGTTGACCATCGGAGGCCGGGGAGAGACCAGATGGATGCAGACATGCCCGTGACGCCTGCCCTCCCTGCAGCCTCAGGCCAGGCCTGTCTTGCCGGCAGAGCTGGTGTTCTTGGGGTCCTGAGTGGCGGTCAAGTGTTCGTGAGCTTCTCGAGGTGAAATGCGAGACTTAGCATATGTCCACACGTGGGCTTTTAGGGATGGTCCCCAGCCCCGTCGTCAGGGTCTCAGAAGGACCTGTGTCTCCCAAAGGCTAAGAATTCAAACTTGTGAAGGACCCCACTATAGTTCCCACAAGCTATGAAAACGCGCATGCGGAGTGAAAGCCTGATGTTGACTCGGCTAGGGTCTGAAGCAGAGGGTGGGCGGCGGCTGCTGGAGTGCTGGAGCGCCGCCCTGTGGCGAGGAGACACACTGCCCTTTTCCAAGCAGTGCTCCGGCCTCAAAGGCGGGCACCACACGCCACCCAGACGTGAGTGCCGTCCCGGCATCTGCAGCGTCTGCTCTCACAGCCATCTGCAGAGCGGGGCTTCTCCTGAGGGACAGGGAAGGGCGTGTCTCCCATGTACATGGGAGTCAGGGGAGGAGGAGGGAAATGCAGGGAGGCACTCTGCCATCTGAGGCGTGAGCCTCCGCAGTGAGCGTTTCCCTCTGGGAACAGAGCGCCGTTCTCGGAGGAGGCGGCTGGAGGTCTCGCCCATCCTGCTTTGGCCCAGTTCAGTTTTCTCACTTTACACTGAGGTGTCACCCCTTTCTGCAGACCCCCTTTCGAGCCCAGCTACTCTGGCGTGGTCCCCGAATGACCTTGCTTCCCCTGGTTTCTTAGCGCATGCCATTCTGTCTGCCTGGCGCAGCTCTTGCCATTTGTGCCCCTATGTCCCATGTGCCCATAAGACTGCGTGTGGTGCCGGTGGCCAGGACGTAGGCCTGGGGCAGCATCCCAGGGCTTAGTGCCTGGATGGTGCAGAAGGGAATGGGGACAGCAAGGACAGGATCCTGTCACGGGCTTTCTGGGTAGAAGATGGTGCCACTCATAGGAGTGGAGGGCAGAGGTAGATGTTGGCTCAGGGCGCTCTGCAGGTGACAGCCAGGGTCAGGCCTTGAGCCTCCGGGTCTGGCTCCGAGGCTGTGCGTTGGCCCGGGTACTGGCTTGCCTGTGGCCTTCGGGAGGGTGCTCAGGAGTGGCGTTAGCAAGTGTGTGTGAGCAGCAAGACACAGTGACTGTGAGAAGGAATGAATTGGTAATGCGTGAGGTGCCCTGTGCAAGCTCTCAGTGGACGGGCAGTAGTGACAGTGGCGAATATTTACGCTTCTGCTCTGTGCCTGACTCTGGTCTGAGTGCTCAGTGTGCCAGCGTGTCTGACCCTTCCCTCCACTCTGAAGAGAGTGCGGTTGCCACCTTGGCTTCGTAGGTGAGAAAATCAAGGCACAGAGAGGTGACCTGCCCAGCGACACCGGGCATCAATGAGCGTTTCACATGTCATTTCAGATCTTGGGGGACAGTGGGAAGGAAGAGCCCCCGCAGCAGGGAGTCATCGTGGGTCAGCGGCATCCGGCGTTGCACTCAGCCGAGCCCCATCCCGGGGACTTGCGGGCGACGTCCAAGAGGATGGTGAACGTGCCAAACAGACACACAGCCTGTGGCATGTCCCTCTCGACTGTGTCCCCCTCGGGAGCCGCAGTGACTGAGTCAGCTGCTGGGGCCCCGTGGTCCTGTCCTTGCAGTTTGGGGTCTGGGAGCAGGTCCGTGAAGAGCGAGTCACAGGGAGGTTTTATTTTTCCCCAAAGACACCAAATAGAAATTTAGTTGTTTCCCCCATTCTGTCTTGGTCCTTGACTTGGATGCTGGCTGATCTGGGGTGGCTGGGCAGGCTCTGTGGGGGGAGGGGCGAGGCGTCCTTCAGAGACGAGGGGACAGCAGAGGCCATGGGTTGAGGGGTTCCCCTCCCTCGGCCACTGGCCGCCGCTGTCAGCAGGGGGTGGTGCGAGCTCGGCAGCGGTGGCTGGGTGTGTGTGATTTTCCTGCGTTAGTTTTGAGAAATAGGACCAAGCCTTCCGGGGCCACCGGCCAACGCTGCAAGCCTGTGACTGGGCTCAGAGGAGGCTCCCGCCTTTGGAATGACTCGGTTTTCCACGTTGACCACATTCTGCGCTGTTAGCGATGGTCCCCAAATTCATGGAACAGTGTTCAATTTCTGGGGGCCTTTTCATTGCAGTTTGTAAACTCAGAGGATTTGGAGTGCTGCCTCCAATTCGCCCTGTGGGAGTGCTGGTGGGAGCCCATGGCTCCCTTGCGGACGGGGACCCCGGGGGGTGGCGGGAAGAAGTCAGGCGTCAGTACCTGCACGTGTGCGGCCCGTGCTGGAGACACGGCCCGTGCTGTGTTTCCAAGTCTCGACTGCTGGTTTCAGGTTCTGTGGCTCCGCTTCTGGGTGATGAGCTGCAGGTTCATTTAAAAGCATCACCAAGTTCTTAACAGCCTTTTCGTGTCACGTATTTCTCAATCCAAAGAAACTGAAAGGACAGTCACGCCCACTGGGGACGTGGTGTTTGTGACATGAAAACAGCGCAGCAGAGGTTGGGGGCTGGTGTGAGTTTTGTGTCAGGACGAGCATGTCTTTCAGGGCCAGACTGACTGTGATTTCTTAGTAAGTGTTAAAAGACCCCACGCTTGGTCACACGCTGTTTGTTTGTTGCTTTTACTTGTGTATTTGGCCTAAGTGTATTTATATCAGCTTATGTATGAGTCGTTTCCTCATTTATGTTTTTATTTCATAAAAGGAGTTTTTCCAAGGGAAACTGTTTAGTGACCATCTATGCTCGAGTGATTGCACATACACAAGTCTATGAAATCACTCTTACATCTTTCTCATTAATTTACTGATTTATGTAGGACGAAACTGTTAAATTCCGTTACTTTCAGCAGAATTTTTTTTTTAAGATTTTTTATTTATTTTTAGAGAGAGAGGAAGGGAGGGAGAAAGAGAGGGAGAGAAACAGCAATGTATGGTTGCCTCTCACATGCCCCCCACTGGGGACCTGGCCCGCAACCCAGGCATGTGCCCTGACTGGGAATCGAACTGGGACCCTTTGGTTTCCAGCCCGTGCTTGATCTGCTGAGCCACACCAGCCAGGTCAGCAGGCTTTTTGAGGCCATCTGAAACTGTACTTGGATTTCACAGAAGTGATTTTTTTAAGCTGAGATAGGTGTTCGTAATGCACAGGTGTTCTAAAGCATTATTTTGACTTCATTTTCCTCGATGCTGTGAAGTACGAAGCTGGGTTTTGCAGGGCTCGTGTTACACTGTCTGAAAGTGCAGTGCTTTTCCCTCGAAGACAAATCATAAACGTCTATGAAGTTCCAGTTGCCGGGCGCGGCAGTGCCTTCGTGTTGCCAGGCAGGCTCCCGCAGCCCGAGGACCTGGCGCGGCCGCTCGGCGGTGTTTCTCAGACCAGTGTTGCAGGTTAGGCATCTCCTGAGGTTACTGACACCCCCCGCTCTGAGGAGCATGAGTTTAAACTGAGGTGAGATGTGAAGATTAGGAAAAGATTGGTAGGCCGTCTCTGGGGGTGGGGTGTTGCTACTATCTGCACGCTATTTTAAACTACAGACTTACGTTTCCCGTGCTTGTTAGCTAAGAATTCATCTTGGATGGCTTTAACATTTTTGATATTTGTAGCCCTTTTTTCCAAGCACCGAGTTAAGGAATCTCTGTTTGTATGTTTTTGGTGTGGTATTTCTAAGTCCCAGTAATTTGAAATACGTATGTGGCTCTCTGTGTTAGTAGAAAGGTTTGTTACCTGTGACATGAAAAATCCTTCTAGCAGTGATGAACTTTGGAGGTAATGCCACACTTAGAGAAGTCTCTGTGTGCCTGAGCAGATGTGGTGCGTGTGCACTGAGACCAGACGCGTGGAAGTGCCCTGCACGCCCACGCTGGAGGGAACGGCCTCAGCTGGGTTCACTGAGATGGGCAGCGTGCATCCACCAGAGTGCGCGTTGCCGGCGGAGCCGGGGTGGGTGGATTCGCAAACCACGCTCCCCCTGCCCCCCATTGCTCCACCTGCAGACCAGGCCTCCGGTTGGATGGCTCTTCCTGCTGCAGCTGGCACCTCTGACCCCGTCTTGTCTCTCCACAGGTCCGACCGTGGTGCTGTCTCAGCCTGCTGTGGTCCAGCTGCAGGCGCCCGGGGTCCTCCCCTCTCCCCAACCCATCCTGGCCGTCTCCAGGGGAGCCGCGCAGCTCCCGAACCACGTGGTCAGTGTGGTGCCGGCCCCTGTGGCCAGTAGCCCAGTGAATGGAAAACTCTCTGTGGCTAAACCTGTCCTACAGAGTACCGGGAGAAGCGTGGGCTCAGACGTAAGTTTGACACTTGGTGCTTTTCTGAAGCCTGATGTGAAAGTGCATGAAGCCCACACCTGCTTTTGTCGCCGTGTCCTTGTGTCAAGCGCTGAGGCCGCACGTCCCGTCTTGGGGGGACTGGGGTGGGGTCGTGCCGTGAGAACCGCAGTGCAGGTGGCGTCAGGCCTGCCACGGTCCGGTGAGGGCGCGCTCACCCCTCCTCCTCGCCTGCTGAGCACGGCCGCGCCACCTAGCCCCATGGGAGTGCTTACACGGCCCTCGGTGTCTGCTGAAGGAACCGTTCCCGCCCCCTCGCCCGACACCCGCTGCGGACTTTGAGTCGGGGCTCCGATGCAGCTCTGGGCTGACGGGCGCGGTTTTGGCAGAAGGGTGGCTCGCTGCTCTGGGGATTCTGACTCTTAATGGTTATTTGGTACTTTCCCATCTTTGCAAATCTTCAAGTCTCCTAGCATGTTGTAGGGGGTTTTTATAGTTTATTAGTCACAGAAAGTTTCCTAAGCTCTGCCACTCCCTAAAACCAGTCACAGGCCTTGCCGGCTAATTGTTGCTGTTGTTGAAAGTGAATGGCTTTTTATAATGTGTCCGGACGATTGAAATATCTGTTACGGAGTATTTTAGGCATGTAAGAGGTAATGACTGTTCGAACTTTTAAGAGCCACAGGTCACCTGTACCTGCCAGTCGCTGGAAACATTAACGTGGTCTTAGTCTGCATTCACGGGGTCGGGATGGTGACGGGGGGCGGCCGGGGGGTGCTGTGCAGAGACCCTGCGCAGGGTGGGGTGCGCGGTTCGTGGAACACAGGACGAGGGCTGGCCGTAGGGCCGTCTCCTAGGAAGTGCGGGTTGTCGGGTGCAGAGCCCGCGTGCTGCCTGGGCCACCCGGAGGACCCCTTGAGCAGGCGCAGGCAGTTCAAGGAAGGTCCTTTCCAACCCTGTCGCTCTCTGGCCTGGTCCTTGCAATTAACACCTGAGCGGTGAGCATCCCAGTGCGGCCGGCGCCGCCTCTGCACGTGTCACTGGGGAGCTGGTCGGTGTGCGCGCCCGCCGTCCTGCGTAGGTTCCTGGTGTGAAGACCACGTCTGCTCTGCTCTGTGCTGTGAGGATGGCGGTGAACTTGGGGGAGGGTTTACTGCTGAGGGCAGCATGGAGGAAGGAGCTGGGACATGGCTGAGGAGAAAGTGCAGAGCCAGCAGGGGTTGTCGTTTCAGCAATATTTATTGGTTGGCGTTCTTCTGTTCAGAATTCAGAGCCGACAGTGTAATACAAGGCAGCATCCTGTGACTGCGTGCAGTACACGGGACCTCAGACAACCAGGCGGCGCGGGCCAGTGGGCGGCACGTCTGCCTGCGGAGCAGAGGGTCCTACGGCGACCAGAGTGCGTGTTCTCATGAGCCTGTGTGAGGTGGTTGTGCTTGCGATTCCTCGGCCGGTGCATGAGGGAGAGAGCCCCGTTCTTCAGTGTGAGTTTTCCGGTCGAGGTTTTGACTTGATGTTCGTTTCAAGTGAAGAAACTGCAGCCTGGCCTGTCAGCGGGCCCGGCCCCACAGGAGCCCAGCACCTCTGCTCCGGTAGCAGCTGCGGGCGGCGGTGGTCAGCTTGGACAGCCTCGCCATGGGCCCTGGACTGGCCTTTCCGGTGTGTGTGGCTGTTAGCATCCTGTCCGGTCAGGGCTCGTTTGGATTCGTGTACACTCCTGTTGCAAAATGACCAAAAGGAAAAATTGTCATGATCTGCTCCTCGTGCTTTTAAACAAAAAGTGTGGTGAAAAAGTTGGAATTCGTCCAGACATGGCGACCAGCGCACCTCGGTCCTGCCTGCGCTCTTCTCGCGGAATGTCCCATGGAGCGCTTTCGGGGTCAGCCCTTGCCACGTGTCTGGTTTCTTTGATTGCCGGACGGTTGTCTGTCGTATGGAGGCGCCACGCGTCTCGCAGTCCTTCCCTCCGTAAACACGCCTCCTTGACGCACTTGCCACTTGCCTTGTTCCTGCACAAGTGCGTCCGCAGGCAGCTGCACTTGTTCAGTTCTGGTTGTTTGAACGGTGACCTCCGCAGGGCGGCTCTAGCTGGTTCCTCCTCTTCCGTGGGGCGCCAGGTGCTTCCACTGGTCACAGAGGCCCCGGCCCTGCTTGAAGTGGGTCACGTTGTGTGCCATCCGGGAGGCCCCCCCGACGCCAGGGGTTAGCCAGCCGTGAAGGGAAGGTCTTCTGTCCTCCAGATTGTAGGGTGCATTCCTCCAGTGGGGAGCCTTCCGCCTGCGTCCTGTCCGTGCCCTGTGCACACGGGCGCTCGGGGTCAGTGCCCATGACGGACATTCTCACCACAGGAGGGTCACGGAGAGTAACAGGAGGGGGAACAGAGTGGCCTTGTCCAGAGAAGAGTTTGACCTTGGGGAGCCATCCGTCTGCCCTGGCTTTTGCTGGCTGTGTATGTGCAAATATATGTGTGGGCGTGGGCGCACACATGTGTGCACACACGAGAGCATATGCATGTATGTCCGTGTGTGCACGCGCACACATATGTGCACATGTGGGTGTGCACATGGATGCTTGCCTGTGTGCACGTGCGTGTGAGCATGGGTGTGGGTGTGGGGGTGTGTGTGCATGTACGCAGGGTTGTTGAAGCGTGGGGTGGCTGTTCCACAGGGAACTTTGACAGATGGCTACGTAGGTCAGCATTCTTGTAACGTTTCTGGTAAGAAAAGAATAAACATGGAAAAGCACCCTTCTCCGAAACCTCATGTGCTGTTCCTTCCCCTGGACACTAACGAGGAGAGGCTGTCGGTGTGGCAGACGTTGGTGCTGAGACCACCTGGCGGCTCTGGTGCAGCTCTGTGTCTAGGAAACGTATGGGGGGCGGCTGGGTTGTTGTTTTAAAAAATTAATATTAAAATGTTTATTTACTGGTCTCATTAAGAGTAGTTATCGAACAGTCCACACTAGACTGCTTATTTTTTAAAGTCATTACATGTAGAAGTCAGTACGTCAGTCATCTTTGTACTTACAATGATCGAAATATTATTCAGTGCTTTCTGTGGACTTAATTTTGCTACCTGTCCCCTCCCCAAATAAATGAGGTTAATGTAACGAGTAGGTTTCGTCACTTAGTTAGAGGACACGGCCTAGCAGGTTTTGCTCAGTGAGCTAGCTGTCACAGTAAGTGGTGTTAGGTGGTTTGGTGCAAAGTCTAGGTGGCGGGAGAGTTGACCTTCCTGAAATGGTCGAGACCACTAGAATGTTCAGGATACTGTCCAGGTAACTGGGGCGTGAGGCGGAACACCCAGCAGGTTAGCTGGATGGTGTGGGGGCTCCTTAGAACTTGGGGTGTGGAGGAGAGAGCATCGGAGACGGGAGTGCTTGGCATGAACGACGGCCCAAGGGAGGCGTGTGTGGAGATCACCGGGCAGCCTGTGGTGCGGTGCTGGGTGGGGTTAGGGCCTCTGTGGGGGCGGCCATGTCACGGAAGGCTAGAGAGCCAAGCTGGGGAGCAGGGGTGCTGGACCTGCGTTGTTCTCTACACAGGAGCAGCACGGGCCTGGTTTTCCGGGGGCAGTTTTCTTGGTGGTGGTAGACGAGAAGAGATTCCCGATGGTTGAAGTGGTCAGGAGGCTGCTGCTGAAGCGCAGGGACAGGCAGGGGGAAGTAGGGGAGGGGTTGCACGGTCCGTGCGCAGTGAGTGACAGGAGTGAACTGATACTGGCTTCCCCCCTGTGCCTGAGGGTTCGTCACCCAGAGAAAGTGGAGAGAGAAACGGGGGAGGGGCAGCTTGGAGGGGGTGAGTGTGGCTTGCACATGACACATCTCCAGTGCTGGTGGCTCCAGGGTGGCAGCCTGGCAGCGGCTGGGTCTGTGGCTCCGCAAAATGGTCAGTGCAGGGCCTGAGCCACAGCCTGCAGGTCTGTGTGACGTGCAGGTGACCCTGGCGCTTTCTGGGAGTTCTAGCGGGAAAGTGGAGGAGCGATCTAGAAGCCTGGAGAGCAGAAGCCACATCGCATTAGGCCTCAGAAAGCCTTGTTTAATCCTTTCACTTCACTTGAAGTAATGTTTTTAAAAACCTGTTTTGAAACAACCAGTAACACGTTCTGAATAATTGTTTAAGAACAGCTGTGAAAAGGTCTGTTCTGGTCTGGTTGGATTCTGGAATTGGGATGCTCTGACTCCTCGTCACTCCCCTAGGTTGCTGTGCTCAGGAGGCAGCAGCGGATGATCAAGAACCGGGAGTCGGCCTGCCAGTCCCGCAAGAAGAAGAAGGAGTACATGCTGGGGCTGGAGGCCCGGCTCAGGGCCGCCCTGTCCGAGAACGAGAAGCTGAGGAAGGAGAACGGGTCACTGAAGCGGCAGCTGGACCAGGTGGTGCTGGAGGTGAGTGCTGGTGGGAGAGCGGGCTCGGGGCAGGTGCCCCTTCCTTCTGAGAAGTCAGCAGGGAGAGGTCCATTTCAGATAAAGCTGTGCAAACTCACAGAGGAGGAAGGGGTCCCAGGGAGCCCGGAACATCTGCTGGAGGGCAGAGCCCTGGGGGAGGACTCCCAACTGCCTCCTCTCCTGTGTCCCCATGGCTCAGCAGTGCCACCCAGGCTTCCCTCAGAGGAGGGAGAACAGTAAAGGCGAAAGTGTCCATCTGTCCCGGTCCCACCTGAGCACAGTCCTGGGATTCGCACCGTGCCGTGCTGCTCCCAGGCCAGTGAACGTTCGTTCTGCCCGCGCAGCACAGTGCTCTTGGGACCCGTGGGGACTGCCCTGGACCCAGTGGGACCCAGTGTGGCCTCTGCTTCCGCAGGAGGGCGGGCTTCTCTCTGACGCGCCACCCTGTGCACACCTGCCCGCAGGAACAGCCCCGTGTCACTGACCCCAGCGGCTGAGGGGACAGGCCAGGCTGCTGGAACGTTTCGGGGTGTCAGCTTGTTGGGCGTCCAGTGGAGGGAGTGGGAAGGCTCTGGCCCAGTCTCTGGAAAGCAGCATTGGCTCGCCTTGGGTTCTGCTTTTATTGCTTGAGCATTCACAGGACTGGGAGACCAAGCACCCTCCCCTAGAGGTTGCTTTTGGGGGGCTGGCGTGTCGTCTGATTGTGTTTCACGGCTCCTTTGTAGAACCAGAGGCTGAAAGTGCCCAGTCCGAAGCGCAGAGCCGTCTGCGTGATGGTGCTGCTGGCCCTCGTGCTCCTGAACTGCGGGCCCTTCAGGTGAGTGTGCAGCTGCTCGTCCAGGTGCGGGCTGGGAAGGAACACTGTTGGTGGGACTGTTTCAGCTCCGGTCCCGAGCTAGAGAAGAACGGAGAGGGACAAGGGCGGGGAAAGACTGGCCCCCCTTCCTCATCTTTGCCCAGGTCTGGCAGCAAGTTCACGTATTTCCCTGAAGGAAGCATAAGTTGTCAAACAGGTCGCTGGTGAAGCAGAAAAATGACTAAGATCCAGGGCCTTGAATTCGGACTGCCTGAGTTCAAATCCTGGCTCCTCCTCCACTGGGTGACTCTGCCTTTCTTGGGCAGACCCCTTACCTTGCCAGAGGCTGTCACAGGAACAGGGTTCCCCGCCTCCAGGCTTGGTGCTGGAGCGTCACTGACGGGAAGGCGCTGGGCTGGCTGCCTGGCTGCAAAGTCAGCAGGCAGACAGTGACTCCGTTTCTGATCCCGGGGGTTGGAGAGGGGATCAGAAGTGTGAGTGTGTAACAGCTCAGCGGTCATGGTTCAGGTGTCGTCCCCTCACAGCTTGGGCAGCCCTGCTCTCGGGCTGTAGTCCCAGGACACTGGAGCTCAGGCACCCCGAGACCAGCTTCCCGACTCCTGCTCGCTGTGGTCCATGCAGCACACACACGATCAGCACCCTGGACTTGGGGTCACAGAAGGTCGGGCCGGGGCCAAGCCCTCGGAGACCCGTGATGCCCGAGGAGGCCTGGCGTGTGCAGGAGATGCACAGTCTGGTGTGCCAGTGGGTCACGGCAGCAGGGACAGGTGTGAGGGTGTGCGTGCATGTGCACGGGTTCCCAGGGAGGCCCAGGTGAGACTAGTAGGTGCTCGGACGCTGTGGTCACAGAGCGGTAATGAGGGATGCTCCACCAAGGAAGGCGGATCTCGATGCGTGGCAGCAGTTTGCCTGGTGCAAAGTGTGGGAAGGACACACCATGTTTTTGGAAGGCACAGTGATGTAGTGGCCTGGCACTTCCAGAGAAAAGTGAGAGATTCGGTGCGTTTTGTGCTCATGGGAGTGTGCATGGGGGAGACCTGGCCGGGGGTGCAGGTGGGGCCAGGTGATCAAGGGCCTCGCCATCACTGCATCCAGGGGTGGCGGCCCAGCCAGCGTGCGTGCAGGGCGGGGCCTCAGGGGTATCGAGGAAGGGTGGGGCTGAGCAGAGAGCACGCTTCCGTCTCCACTGCCTGGGGTGCTCGCCCCCTGAGGGCCTCAGTGTGGCTGTATCTCAGCTGGTCGCACTTCTCTTTGAAAAGGTTACTTGCAGTCTTGACCAAAAAATCCTTCCGTTTGGCCTGAGCTGCTCTAGCGCTTCACGTATCCCACGCATGTCCCACACATGTCTGCTGTCTGACATCGAACCTGCTCCTCACTCTGCTCACGCTCACTCAGCTCTCCCTTATGCCTTTGCACAGACCGTCCCTGACCTCCCACATTACTTCTTGTGCCTGTGACTTCAGGAGGCTCAGCGCACAGCTGTTCCTGGGGCTGCCGTCTGTGGGTGCCTCACCCAGCTGTGCCCTCGCTCACAGATGCTTCCTTCCTGTCCCCTACCCCAAGGCTGAGCTCTGAGCTCCACTGTGTTCCGCGCGTGGTCCATCACAGCCGTGAGGTTTCCAACTGCGCGTCTCACCCTTTCATCTCATTCCAGGACAGAGCACACGTGTGCCCCTCGCTCTTTCTCACCTGCATGCCTGTTCCATGCCCCTCGCTCTGCTGCAGGAGGGACTCATTCCCCAATCTGCTCAGATATAGCAGACACTTCAGGGCATCCCTGTTTGCCAGGCCCAAGCAGGGAGCCTCACTGCAAATGGACATCAGCCGCGAAGGATGAGCAGGGACGAGGCAAACGTCCCCTGAGATGTGGGCACGTTCAAGGAGGGAGCCGGCTGGGATCCAGCGGCCCCGGCAGTGGCCTTATTAGAGGCTCTATCCACAGCCTTCAATGTGCACAGGCTGACGGTGGGCCTGCAGTGCCGGGAGGCCCACATGAGGCCATGGAGATTTGAAAGAAGCGGCAGGAGCCACAGCCGTGCAGTGAGTCAGTGGTCTGCCTTCACTGCTGTGGAGGCGTGGGTGGGCAAGCAGTGGGTGGGTCATCTCTGTGAGCAGGTGGCCTGGTCCGTCATGGGAGGAAGGGAGGCTGGGTCCCCCTTGCCAGTCAGGGCTTGTGTTCAAAATCTGAGATGGACAGTACAGGCAGGTGAGTTAAGAAGGGGAGGTTTAAGTACTTGCATCCCGAGGAACAACCGGAGGAGATGGGTGGAGACTTCAGGAACCAAAGGCCAAGGAGCACTGGGGCTCTTAGAAAGCGTTCACATCTAAAAACCCGTTGAAAAGCTTAGATGAAGGAGAAGCAATAAGAAGAGGTGAAAGAACGAAGAAGCATTGACCGGGAGAGACCAGCCCTGAGACTTGCACAGCTGGGACGGTTCCTTCCAGAGAAGACGGGGCATGAGCAAAGAGCTGCCGCAGCCCCAAGAACAACTGCCAGGACGCTGAGGCCGAGGACTGCAGCCTGCCCGGAACCCCGCTGGCTGTGGGCCCGTGCCCCAAGGTGCTTCCTAAGCACCGGACCCCAGCGGCCTCTCCACAGCAAGGCTGGGTGTCGTTTCGGGGCCAGGAGGCAGCTAGTGGAGCTGGGACCCCCGGCTGAACCCAGTTGGTGCCTCTTGGAAGATACTGACCGCACAGCATCCACAGCTGTGGCCCCGTAGACGAGCCTGATGATGCTGACTCGGTGCGAAACTGTGGCTTTTAAGAAACAGGCCGGGACTGGTGTAGCTCAGTGGATTGAGCGCGAGCTGGGAACCAGAGGGTCCCGGTTCGATTCCCGGTTGGGGCACATGCCTGGGTTGCGGGCCAGGTCCCCATGAGGGCCATGTGAGAGGCAACCATACATTGTTGTTTCTCTCCTTCTCTCCCTCCCTTCCCCTCTCTCTGAAAATAAATAAATAAAATCTTTAAAAAAAAAAAAAAAAAAGAAACAGGCCGGGAGTGCTAACAGCTCTTCTCAGGCCCGGAAGACTAAGTCTGGCCAGACAGCGAATTGGAGTCCGCGGTTTCCAGAGCATTTTACGTTCAGAAACCTGAACTCTCAGAAAAGGTCATATTACCATGCACAGTTGTCTGTGTTGTTTCAGACGCTCCAGGTAGAGTCGAACTTTTGTTCTTTGTTGGTATGGCTCCAAGTGAGAAAGCACATTACCCACGAGCTTGCCAAGTATGGCTGTGCCTTAAGAAACGTGTCCTGAGACATTTGGGGGTGAAAGATAAAGGCATCTTATGTTGAAAGCAGAGAGTTTCGTCAAAGTAATGTGCAGCAAAACTGGCTAGTCTGAGAGTTTTGGGTTACTGAATCATTGTCACACAGAGAAAGAAAATAAACTAACCAGACTTAAAGGGTTAATTTTCTCTGACCTGTGGCTGGGTGGCTGGTGAAGGAGGCATCCAGCTGCTTTTGGCACAGGATGCCAGGGCCAGGCCCACTCTGGGTGGCCTGGAAAAACAGGGACTCTCGATGCAGTGACCCCTCCTGTGCTGTTTGGAGCGGACTCTGTAATTGTTAATTCTGTTTTATTGTTGAAGAAACTAAAATTTAATCCAGGTCTCTTTTTCAAAATTATTGTTAAACTCTGCCTTCTCTACTAAACCAGAAAGTGTTTTTCCTCTGATCCCTTGTTCAAGAAGCCCTGAGGACTCCGGTTTGGCAGCCTGGCGGCTGCAGGTGCAACAAAGCTCCCCGCTGGTCAGCCCGCCGGGAAGCGACCGGCAGGGAGCCAGTGGTGGCTCCTCATTTAATGGCTGAACTGAGGAGGGAAGCGGGGCCTGCGAGAGGCCAGGGACAGGCAGGGCACTCGAGCCTGCTCTGAGCTGGCACTCAGAGGTGCTCTTCCTGCAGTTGTGTCCTGCCCCTTTTGGTCTGGAGTCTGGTAGCCAGGTAGAAAGCTCTGGAACCAAGCAACGGAGGGAGCCATGGCTGGGGCGCTTCCCCTTACCTGCCGAAATAGAGCTGGGGCTTCAAAGAAGGACGCATGTGGTTGCCAGAAGAGGAAGAAGTAGGGGCTGTGCCACATAGGGAGAAGGTGCCTGCGTGCTTGCCTCACATCAGCTTCGAGTGGAGGGCAGATGAAGAGGTCTTCCCGGGGAGTTCACTGCCAAGGCTGGTGCAGGCTGAGCTGAACTTACACCACTGCTGTGACCCCCAAACCAAGCCAGACATGGAGGCCGGTGACCCTGTGTTGTTGGTGCCCCAGGCCCCCGGCAGGAAGGCCCGTGCACCACTGTACTGACAGCATTGCCACGGACAGCCGAGGGCAGAACAGGAGCCTCCAGCCATTGCCCACGACGAGCCACGGGACAGAGCAGGAGGAAGACATAACAGAGACCCCAAGAGGCCACAGACGCCTGAACCAACGGTTACAACACGTAAAATAAATGTTATATAAAAGACAAAGGAAAAAAAGACCTTCAGAATCAATCAGGACATTCTGAAAAAATTGGGGATGTGTGCTCATTAATAGTTAAAATTAATAAAACAATGCTCAGGTTAAAACAACAAAATAGACATATTTGCAGAAAGTCTTAGTGAATGGGAAGGTGGGTCTGGAGAAATCACACAGAATGTGGCACAGAGGGACAAGAAAATGGAACACCTGAGGCAGTAGGAGACTGTAACCTGGTGCTCAGAGCACATCCACATTCGGAGGCCTCTGGGTGCGCGGTGTGGGGCTGGTCACCCGGGCTGGCAGTGCGCAGCGTGACTTTGTCCTGAAGAAACCCCAGAAAAGGCCAGCGGGAGGGGCATCCCACAAGTGGGTGTTCTGAACTCCGGACAGGCGTGGAGGTCTTCAGGAAGAGGGAGAAGAGCCTCAGGGGAAGGTCTAATGTGCAGAAGTCTGGCCAACAGCAACCACGAAGACAACAGTGCCTGTGGGTGGAGATTGAGAAATGTCACTGGTGTGACACATTAACACTGTCCAGTTTGTGAGGCTGAGACAGGTCGACGTGGCGGTGCTTTCTGGACGGACAGTGATTCTGAAGAAGCTGGGGGTCAAGGCTTCGGTCCGTGTTGGGAAGTAGGTGCAGACTCGCTCAGCCGCCTGGCACCTAGGTGAGCAGAGCCGAGAGGGCGGCTCCTCCAGCCCAGGACCACAGGTCACGCTGGACATGGAGGCTCCTTGGGAAGTGCTGGCGGGACAGTGTGCAGTGGCAGGGAGCGGGGCTTCCTGCTGGGGAGGGTGCCTCAGGAGAGGAAGGAAAGATGCCGAGGAGAGGGACACCTGGAGGAGGAGACGGACATCCAGGGGAAGCGCGGCCCGCGTGATGCAAGCCGAGGTGCAGCGTGGAGGTGGAAAAGAAGCCGCCCCCCCCACCCCACCCCCATGTTGTTGACGCAGGAAACGGAAAGCAGCAAAAAAGGCTTTCCCGTCCTGCGCCTCTCCTGACTGACTGAATCGTCAAGTTGTTTTCTGGTTGTACATTCTCTAAGACACCTACAGTTTCGAGGCCGTTCTGTCTCCTTGATACTACCGTCTGGGCTGTGAATGTGGCTGCTTCTGGCCATTCCCAGGCCTCGCCTCCCAGCATGTTGAAACTGGATCAGACCCAGCACAAATGGTGATCAAGTTTAGGTTTTATGAGGTTGAGGGAGAGACACTGGCTTTGCAGGAGGACGGCTGAATTAATTTAAGAAAAGGGGGAAGTAAGGGAAGAGAGGGAAAATAGATTAATTTTGATGGAAATAACTTTGGAAAGGTTCTGTTAGCAACATACAGTTTGACCGACAACAAGTTGTGCTAAAAATACTTCCTTGTTTAAAAAACAGGGCGATTAACAGCCAGCTGGAGAAACATCAGCCTGAACACCCCTTGCGGTCTTGTTGATCATCAGCGTATTGCGTTCTTTGTTGACTGTTGAGTGTTGGTAGGGGTAGGGGTCAGGGTCACGGTCGGGGTCAGCTGCTGACAGCTTTCCTCACACAAGCCTGGTGTTTCCTGCCTCTCGAGCAGCGGACTGGGCTGTTGTGTGTACGTTCCCATGGTCCCAGCCCTGCTTGTGCTTGAGTCACTGAGGAGCTCGAAGAGAAGGGCAGGGCCCAGCCAGCCCTGGGGGGTCTGCTGGGAGGGCAAAGTCACTTGTTTAGACAGAGTGCGTGTGTCTTCGGGCAGTGCTCTGCTGCTCTGGTTTTGTCTTTCCTTTTTCCTTCCTTCCTTCCTTCGTGTTGGCCCCTGTGGTAGTTGTTGGAGCACTTGCCTATTAAATCAGCAGGTAACGCACATGAGGAGTTTCATTGGCTCTCTAGACAGACGCCTCCGTGTGTATAGGTTTGTCCATGTAACTGAGGACATGTCTCAACCTCCATTTGGGACAGGACAGGAGCCCAGTGTGACCCTGTGCGGGTGGCCTCCATGGATTCCGCCCCCATGTGTCCCCTCTCTGTGTGAGCGTCATTGCCGTCCCCCTTCTTTCCCACAAACAAGGAAGCTGCGTCCCCAGCAGGTTCTAAATGGGCCAGGGCTCCAGGCACATTAGCGAGGGAGGCTGACCAAACCTTGTCCTCTTTTGTTCTGGCTGAGGCGCGGCCCCCTCCCCGACCGAGGGAGGCTGACCAAACCTTGTCCTCTTTTGTTCTGGCTGAGGCGCGGCCCCCTCCCCGACCGGAATCTTTGTAGTTGGGACGTTGGCCTGGGTGGGGAAGGGCAGCCACACTCCTGCCGGGACAGGTCCTCTGTGGTTTTCGTAGGAGACAGCATCGAGGGGAAGGCGAGCACAGGGGTGCGGTGCCGAGCCGGGGTCTGGAACTGGTTAGAAACAACAGTCCCTCTTCCAGCACCCCGAGTCTGTCAGCTCCATCGTCTTACAGGAGCAGCTCTCACTCTTACCCCGGGATGAGCCCCTCTCCAGGTCTGGCTCCAGCTCTTTTTCCCGGTCGCTAGGCACGCTTCACTGTGCGATGTCACGACTGGCTGCGGGTTAAAAGTCACTGTACAACTCAAATGTTGGAATTCAAACTGTCACTGTACATGGTTGTGTCACGCCAGATTTTTAAATGAAATCTAATTCAAGTTCTTGGCCAGCAGTACCCTCCACATTATCAAAGCGACATACAAGCTGGAGAAATACAAGAGGTCGCAGCACCTGGTGTTGCTGAGTCTGGCCACGCCGGCCGGCCCGTCCCCACAGAGCGTGCTTTGTTCACATTCTGTGCAGAGTGATTGGTTCTCCTGTCTTTCAGCCTCCATAGGTTTCATCTTTTCCTTTAAAAAGTGGCTGGAGTCTGTCACGTGCAGAGCCGGTTGACTTTCCGTGGGATCGGCCTTCGGGCGGGTGCTGTGCAGGAGGCTCCTTGGTGTCCACCTGAGTCTAGTGCGGCTCTGCCCCTCCCCCAGACGGGGGTTGTTATGCTGAAGGCAAAGGCAGTTGAAGAGAAACCTTCACTGGAAGTCACGATGTCGCTGTCAAAGATGAAAGGAGATCTGGCGGGAACTCCTGCTGCTTCCCTCTCGCGAGGGGGTCACTGAGAGACTAGGTCAGGGGAGAAAACTGTGGGAGTGTACGCAGGGTCCTTCGGTATTTTCTTGAGACCGCACATCCTAGTGAACAGAAAACAGGCCCGGGGGTGGTTTGCTGAAATGGCTGCTTAACCCCCATTTTCCGTGCTTAGCGAGCGAGTGCAGCTAGCGTCGCGCCAATAGGCGGCGTAGCACACGAGCATGGAAGGAAGTGCAGGTCCAGCCTCATACTGAGGTAGCTAGCATAGGAGCACTTTCCGATGTAAGAAAATACGTGTGTAATTGCTACATATTGTTTAGCTTTCTAGATAGCTCGTCATTACTGCCTTTTTTGTCTCCAGATTCGAACTGTTTTGTCATTTCAGGCAGCATTTGACATTCGCTCTTCTAGGTGAGTCTTGGCAAGTTCCAGCCTGAACTGTGTGTGCTGTGTACGTGGACCTCGTGGTTCTGTGCTCTGAGTGCGCACTGGCATCGGCGCGGCACGTCCACGGCGAGGTCCCGCACCCCTGGTTCCCCCAGAGGACTCCAGGCCTCTGCCCGCCTCGCCCGGCGCCTGCCTTCTACCGGTTTCTCGATAAGCTGCATCCCTCGCTTTTGTTTTTTGTATTAATTTAAAAATAGAGGTACTTGGAAATAAGACAGGGAAAGATGAATGAAAGAGAAGATATCCAGAATCATACCCACATTCGTAGTAACTGTTACTAAGACGTGTGTTCCAGAATGAGCCGGCGTGGCTGTAGGTGGCGCTCTTCGTGAGGCGTTGCTGCGAGCAGCCCTCTCTGTGACTCACAGGTTCTGTTAAGCTATTTATCAAACCCTCGCGAGGCGCCGCGCACTAGTCTGAGGACGCACTACAGTCGCTGCTCCCGGAACTGGGGCGCGAACTGCCCCGCGGCCTTCCCAGCCCGCGCCCGCGCCGGTGCCTGTACCTGCACCGTGATGGCGCCCGCTGCGAGCTGCGCATGCGCGTGGCCTGACTCTCGCACAGCGGGGCAGGGACTCCGCGTGTTCGAGTGCGCGGGAGCGTCATGCCTTTCACTTCAAGTCGACGGCTGTGAAGTTCACCGCCTTACAAGGCGCCTGCCGCCCCTGACACGCAGGGCGGTGACGGGGACGATTGCTGGGCACAGGCCTTTGTGACAGAACAGGCGTGAAAAGTGTGAAGTCTCCTGAGAAGTGCTGGGGGTGGGTGGGCGCGGAGACGCGAGTGTGCATGCGCTGCTGGAAGCGGGTGCCCAGGCCGTCAGCTTGTGACCAGCGCGGATGGAGGGAAAGGCACTGGCCCCAGGCTTGCTGGCGGGGAGGGCCTGCAGAGTCCACGACACTCAGAATCCCCTCCCGCGGGGCGCCGCCGAGCCTATCGGCACTGCGCACTCCTTACCGCCTCCCGGGTCACAGACGCCCGAATGCCAAGGCCTGAAGCCGCAGCCATTCCCCTTGCCCGACCATGCCTGCAGTGTGGCTGCGGCAGCCCTCCCTGCGCCTCCGCGTGTCACCTGCGGTGGCTCCTTCAGGGACCTGCTTTCCACAGGGCTCCGTCCTCGAGGCCAGCAGCTGGCGCGGGCTGGGTCTCGGTGTCTAGTCATCAGGGCCTCTGCACGGAGCCTGGGCCCGCATGGGAGCCCTGCTCTGCGCCTTTCCCTGGAGGGGCAGACAGGGGCTCCGGCTGACGTGGTCGCGCTGGCGCCCTTGGCTGGTTGGGCAGCGAACACCTTTTCTCGGGTCTGGGAACCCCTATACTGGGAGCTGGTCTTCAGGAGGTTGCCCTGTTGTGATTGGAGATCTGTTTTTTCGGTCACATTTCTGTTTCCAGTAAACTGCCCCGGGTCACCACCGGCTGCGGAGGCCATCTGTGAGCCCTTCAGACACAAAGTGAGAGGTGTGCAGGCTCCCTGGAGAGCTCCGCTCTCAGGCGACGGAGGCCCACACCCCTCCCGTCCCAAGGAGAGCACCCACTCACTCCTGGCTTTGAGTTAGTTTTCCTAAGATAAAGATCTAGGGTTTTCTCTAGCACAAATTCCGTAGTGTGTCGGTACACGGGGATAAAAGGGATGCTTCCTGTGGGCGGGGCATTGCCTTGGAACAAAGCAGAGGGTAACCTCCATGCTAGTAAGGGTGGCAGGGTGAACATAACACGCCAGTAAAACGATGCAGGTGTGAGTTCTTTGAACAAAGGAATGAGGGAGGGCGAATGGCTTTACCAGCTGAGGTGGGGGGTGGGGGACCTTGCTGGAATTGTAGTAGCAAGTAGAGGGCATTGTGTGGTAGGCATAGCACCCACCAAAGCTTCCTGGTGAGAGGTGCCCACAGGGGGTGTGGGGAGAGTGGGAGAGCGCCCGCTGACCGTGGGAAGTGAAGGGCAGGGTGGGTGTTGGCAGTGAGCAGGTTGGGGAGAGGCAGCAGGTGAGGCCAGGGGCTCAAGCACAGGGCGAGCCACCTGTGGCCTGGGCTCAGCGGTGCTGGACGGTCTGACCCGGGTTGCCCTGGCTCTGTCCCAGACTGCCCGGCCGCCTCTGGGGCACATGGACCTTTTGACCCTTTGAAAATCCCTGTGAAATATATATTTTTTTCTTATTTTACACGTAGGGAATTGTGGGGGAGGGCTCAGAGCCACACCTCCACCCAGGTCTCCTGGCTCAGATTCTGGGCTTTTCCCACTCTTGTGTGTGGATCCAAAGGTCAGCATCTTGGGAGTTCAGAGGTCACAGGTGGCTCTCAGGTCAACAGCAACAGCTGTGTGGGGCTTCTTTGGGGAGGAGAACCAGGGGGTAGCCCACCTGCTGAGGGGGCTTGACTTTCCAGTTGCCCTGTTTGTACTATAAGGAAGCAGGTTCGCAGAGGGCGGGCTTCATTTGGAGATGTGCCATTTGTTGCTCAGCTATTTGGTATGAAAATTGGGTATCTGAAATTATATCTTAAGGATTAAGTGGCTTCATAAATAATCTAAAACAGTTGTTGGATTTTAGAATTTCACAGATGAAAAAGTGAAGTAACAGTTGTTATAGAACTTTTCCAGGCCTTGGGGGGGTTGGAATTACTTGTGTCTTTTTCTCTACGCTTTCTAGGCCCGTTGGTGGATGACGTGAGCGAGTTATTGGTGTAAGGATCAGTTTGTAGCTTGAACCTGTTGAGACTCTTGTGGTAGCAAGAAGTGGAAAGTAGCATGTTTCTGATACTAGAGACGTAGGAACTACCATTTTCTTAATATTTATTAGTTTGTCTTAAAATACTGAATAGATGCCCTGGCTGGTGTGGCTCAGCAGATTGAGCACTGGCCAGCAAACCAGGGTCACCGGCTCAATTCCCAGTCAGGACACATGCCTGGGTTGTGGGCCAGGTCCCCAGTGGAGCACATGCAAGAGGCAACCACACATTGATGTTTCTCTCCCTACCTTTTTCCCTCCTTTCCTCTCTCTCTAAAAATAAATACATAACATCTTTTCAAAAAAAAGAATAAATTTAAAATACTGACTAGAACGTGATTTAAGCCAATCATGAGAAGAGTGTGATCAGGTCCCTTACTAGCGTCATGAACTGCGATTGCTTAACTTAGCTTAAGAGAAGTTTCACGTTAATACTTAAAAAGTACAGGGAATGGAGGACAAATGACAAAAGCAACTTAAAAAATAAGTGAAAAACTTGAGAAGAGTCGTTGTGAAATTTCTCAGAATGTAACCTTGCACAGACGTATCCAGGGCCAAGGGTTCGATGATGAATCGGAGACTCGCAGGCTCTTTTGATCCTAATTTTTGCCCCATCCCTGACTCACTTTCTTGTTGGTGACTCTTTGTTGAGGCCACGGTGGGGGCACCGTAAAGGCCGTCTGGAGAGGTGCCCCAGGCGAGCTGCGAGCCCTGTGGCAAAAAAAAAAAAAAAAAAAAGAGTTACTGCGGTAGCTGTGGTTAGACCTCTGTCCTTAGGCTGTGGCAGCAGTTACGGTGGCGGGTGTCGACGCGTGATCTGCAGCAGGTGCGGCTGCCGAATGAGGTCACAGATGAACTGGTCGTGACAGTCAAGACGCAGCCCGTGCAGCCGTCACTGAGAAGGGAGATGGCAGGTGTCGTGTGGCCGCAATATCATCGACCGAGCCACCATTCACAGAAGGGCTCTTTTGGAACCTCCAAGTGTTAATAATTCTGAACTAGTTTATTCATCGTCTGTGCACCACACAAGTGGCCACTTTTGATTGGCAGGATGGGTCTTCCTTCCCTGGTGCCGCCTGCAGTGACCACTCGTGTGGATCCCGGTCACGGGTGGGAGGCGAAGCGCACACACAGAATGCTCTGATGAGCCGGTTTCTGAGCCCATGATTGACGGGTCAGTGTGTTAAGTAAGTGCTGTGGTATTTGGTACGTGTTCGCATGGGTGCGCTTGCACACACATGCATTGCCTGTGCATGCGTGTGTTTCTGTGCCTCCCAATCTTTAGGCCCATCAAGAGAACGTACATAGATGAATGAAGGTATTAGGGGGAGAGTGGACAGAAAGAAATGAAAGTAAACAGGAAATTTTTAGAGGAGATAAAAAGAGAAGAATTTGACACAGTGACCTCCGTTGCTTTATCTGGTAGCCTGCCTGCTGGGACTCGAAAGCCTCACGACTCTGGCTGTTGATACAGAGCGATTCCCACTCCATCTGCAGTGTCTGCTCACCAGAGCACTTCCCGTTGTAGTCGTTGTCCGAGTTTGAAACTTGATCGTGTGTACGCTCTACTTATTCCTCCCTCGCGGAACATGACGTCGTACAGGCAGCTTACAGAGAAGGTGCTTCTGCACTCACAAGCCTTGTCTGCAGAACTGTTTCCCACATCGAGGGTGCCAGGCCGTGGGTCTGAGTGACGGAGCGTGTTTTTCTGGCTGTGCGCGTGGCCCCACGCAGGAGGCCTGGTGTGCTTGGCGCTCTGCACCCCATGTGAGCCGTGCTGCTATCTCACTTCTCGTTTTGCATTTTGAATCTTCAGCATGCTGGAACAGGATTCCCGGAGAATGAGTCCTAGTGTGAACCCTGCAAATCAAAGGAGGCATCTTCTCGGATTTTCTGCCAAGGAGGCCCAAGACACGCCGGACAGCGTCATCCAGAAAGACAGCCACAGGTGAGGAGGAGGGTGGGCTGCGCTGGGGCCGGGACGCTGACGTGGCCTCTGCAGCGCTGCTCACGTCTCAGCGCTGTGGACGGCGCGGCTGGGAGAGCAAATGGGGGCCCGGGTGGGCTGTCACTTTCCTGCTGCGCTCAGGTCAGGGGTGACATTTGCTTTCTGAAAGCTTTTCCTGTGTTAGAATTCGTGTACAGATGTGGTCTTAGAACCTCAGTTTTTCTTATTAATATACATCTTGAAACACGACCTGTACACCTGCACTGTATGTGACGTCTTTAACGTGGTGGTTGAACTTGTTGCGTGTTGCACACGGGATGCCTGCAGGGTCTGGCTTGCTCCCTGCGCCGCGGGAGAGGGCGGAGCGACGTGGGCGAGCCTGTTGGCTGCCGTCAGACGCAGCCCTTCGTGCTTGCTGCTGACGCTCATCGACTCTTCTCCCCTCGGCGCAAACGCTGTCTGGATGCATTTTCTTACTGCTGGTCGAGAGTAGAAGACACGAGTCCACGGAGATGGCGTTTCTCTGTTAGGTTAACGAGAAGTTAACCACTCTGGAGTTGTGGGCACTTTCAGAGCTGTGCCCTTTTTGATAAACTCTTCCCCGTGTTGCTTGGCAGTTTCATTAGAGCTGTGTGGAGGGCCGTCCTTAGCTAACAAGGCAGAGGGAGGTCAGAGGGGCCACCGCGGTGCAGGGTGATGCGTGCGCGTCACCGAGGGCACGGGGCGTGGGGAGTTGCCCTGCTGAGTGTCACTGTCATACCCACACCCCTGCTCGAGGTCAGGGCCACAGGCCTGCCGGCCGGAGGAAGGGCTCATTTTCCAGGACTCTGCGCTGTGCATGGCGGGGGGTCCGAGGAATCGTGTGGTGGTCACTGCGGTGTGTGGAGCGTGACTGGTGCTGTGGTGTTGGAGAACGTGGTGCCTCCCGACTCGTGGAAACTGAGCTGACCGCTCACTTGGTGGTGTCCCCGTGTATCGCTGAGGTTTAGTAGTGCCTTCACTTTTGCTAAGTTGTTCAGGTTCGCCATCCCCGGCCTGGGATCCTGAGTTCTATTGTCCACGTGAGATCCTTCAAAAGTGACGTTTTCAGTGTAACAGTGTTTGGGGTTACGGAGTTGAGAGTGTGCCCCTTCGGTACGCATAGCTCACTGCTCTGACACTTGGCACCATAGCTCAGGTGGCCCGTGCAGGTGGCTCCCGGAGAGCATGTGCTCTGGCCGTCCTGGTTGAACCGCAGGTCTGGGTGGCTTCCCAGCTGTCACTCACCAGCTTTCAAAGTAGGCCAGGAACTGCAAGCCATCTCTCTGTCCCCATGCCTGTGTGTCACATGGGTTACGGGTCTTGGTAAAAGTGGAAGAGGCGGTAGGTTCTTGGCTGCATACAAGCCTCTGAGATTATTGTTCAGTAGCAGCTAGTCCAGTGAGTCGCTGTTCTTGCTTCCATGGTGATAGTACTGAGTCAGATACCAGAGTGTGCAAAACATTTGAAATACGGATTTGTTTTCAGTGAAATTTTAGGTGATTTATTTTTCCTCTGCCATGACACTTGTATTAATTCTTTTAATGCAGCTTAGTTTAAAGATTTTATTTTTTATTTTTAGAGAGAAGGGAAGGGAGGGAGACAGAGAGGGAGAGAAACAGCAATGTATGGTTGCCTCTCACACAGCCCTCACTGGGGACCTGGCCCGCAACCCAGGCATGTGCCCCGACTGGGAATCGAACCGGGACCCTTTGGTTCCCAGCCTGCGCTCAATCCACTGAGCTACACCAGCCAGGGCTTAATGCAGCTTATTTTATGTTATGTTTTATTTTTTAGGAGAGTTATGAGAACTGGTTCAAATAAAAAAGTAGGCTCCAGTCCTGTAATTTATGACAAATATTGTATTTACTGTCATTTTCATAGTTAACTGCATCTGCTTTCATCTCAGAAGTGCGTGGCACAGAATCAGAGGACTGTGAATCTTGTCACCCACCCTGGGACACTTTTGAGAATGAAAGGTGGTGCGAGTCATTACTTCGGCCGGCCGCCGGGCTCTGATCAGGAGTGTCCATAAACGAGAAGGGATGGTCACCCTCAGAGGGCACTGGCCAGCCCAGCCTCGAGCCCTGGAGTTCTCTCTCCAGTGTGGCCCTCGACTCTGCTGTTGGGTTTGCTCAGGCACCGCCCCACATGGGGTGCGGGCCTGACTGGCTCTGGACAGACGCGGCCGAGAGGCCCCTTTCTCTCCCCTCGCCTCCATCTGGCCTCTTCCCTGGTATTTCTTCTATCAGATTTTTCTTTCTTTTCCGAAGAATATTTTTGGCTGATAGAACAAAGCCAGTCAGCACAGATGTGCAGAAATCATTACTAGACTCTATCACATGGAAATAGAATTAGAAATCAGAAACGTGTTTTCAGAAGCAGTTCTGGGTCTGTCTGGTGGGCGTCAGCATTTGTGTGTTGGCAGTGTGCAGACCTGATTTCTGCAGCAGTGGCCGGGGCAGGCCTTTGTTCTCGGGTTTCAGGGTGGCGGGCGGCCTCTCCTGGCGTGCGAATCGACCGGCGCGAGACCCACTCTTTGCTTCCACCTCAACGCTGGTGTTGGGGCCGCTCGCTGTCTGTGCGCAGCCGTCACCCGTGCAGACCGTCTGCTCTGTCCCAAACACTTGTTCCAGGCGGGACTGGGGCCGTGGGAGGAAGGGCTGGGCGTTTCTTCCTGGGGGGTGGGGCACACGTGTGGTCTCTTACCTTCGGTCACGTTTCCCTCCAGCAGATTGTTTTTGTCGGTAGAGGGGCAGTGGTGTCAGCATTGACAAACCCGGTGGAAACGGGTCTTCATCTCCCTCAGTCTTCCCTCGCACTTGGCTGGGGTCCGTCCTTCCTGGAAACTTTCTGCCTTTGCTGCGTGTTCGGGCTTGCTGTCTCCCGTGGGCACTCGCTCTGCCTGCATCCCAGGTCCGGAGATGGAACTCTGGTGTCCTTTCTGCCTGGGGGTCTCAGCCGTAGCTCAGCACACCATCCATGTCTGTCTGTCCAACGCCTCACGTTCACTTCCTGCCCACACTTACGCATCTCACTCAGGCGTGCAGGAGTGTCCGCAGCTTCCCTGTTTCAGCGTTGCAGAGTGGACCCTTGGCACAGGGGAGGCCTCGTCCTTGTCCCTACTCTACCGCAGCTACGCCCCACAGCAGAGTCCTGACTCCTCCCTTCCAACGAGGGCTGTTGATACTGTTTCCGAAAGTTACTTGGACACAGCCTGGTCTCCCTCTTCACTGCTGCCCCCTTGGTGCATCTGTCCCCACCCTCTTCTGGCTCACCCTGGCTCTGCCCTGACCGGTCTCCCAGCCCCCCGTGCCTCCGCGGAGCCCACTTTGGCACCGCAATAAACCCCTCCAGTGGAGTCTCATTGCATCCGCAGTTCCTTATCAGAAGGTGCTGCCTTCACTCGCTCATGGCCCTCGCCTGCTGAGTGGCCGCCTCTAAGCTCCTCACGCCCCCCGCTTTTCTGTCTGCAGACACGCTTCCCGAGGCTCCTCGCCTGCGTCAGCCTCAGCCCGGGCCCTGTCTCTTCTCAGACCCTTTCCTCTGACCTCAGTGCTGCCATTGGTTTTCTCTCTCTTAGCTCCACCCCAGGTTGGGATTTTTTAGTGTTTGTTTTCTTGTTTTGGTCCATCTTTCACGTAACGTCTGCAGAGAGACTTTGTTTCTCCCGTCCCCTGTTGGGTCCCTAGCGCCTGGCTCAGTGCCCGCGCACTTTCTCGGGTTTAGAACAGAGCAGCCTCTGCAGAGAAATTCTGGATGGACCTCTGGCGTCTCAGTGAGAAAGGGTTAGATGGCAGACTGAAGAGAACAACCAGCAGTCACACCCCCCCGTTCCAGTCCTGTGTTTCAGTGTGGTCTGATCCTGCCACGCACCCGAACCTGGGCCCACACGATGGAGGTCGTGTGATGCGCAGGGACGTCCCCTCGTGTGTGTGTCAGTGATCCACACGCCTCCGGGAGTCCAGGGCCTTCGTTCAGCTCTTCGGCGCCATCTTTTCCCTGCCGAGTGTTTCGGCCTCCCTGCCCGCCACCGTGCAGTTGGAAGGAGACTATTCAGTCTTGCTCTCGCACCGCTCTGGTGACCACGGAGTCGTCGTCCCGGTCACATGCGGCTGTCCTTCCTGTCCACTGGGGGTCTCCTTGGAGTCCCTGTGCCGTGCCGCCGCCTCTGTGCCAGCAGCACCTGTGCGCCTGGAGCTCACCGAGGACGTGCGCCCTGTGTCCTCACCGTCTCCTTATTTCTGGCACGCGGGGACTGCTCTGCTCCATCAGCAGTGGCTGCATGAACGGGGACCACAGTCTCTCTGTAGGAAGCCAGGAAGTGACATTGGTGCTCTGCGGTCCATACATTTGCTTTGATCTGACAGTGTGTTCTCTTTCTTACACTTCTGTGTCTGTAAAAAGGGAATATGAGTGCTGACCTTTTTATAGCAAAGTCCTCAGGGATTCGGGGCACAAGGAGACACGTTTGTGCACGTCTGTTTCAGGTACGACCACGCTGTCTCAGATGACAAAGCCCTGATGGTGCTGAGTGAGGAACCCGTGCTATACCTGCCGCCCCCTCCATGCCGGCCCCTGATCAACACCACGGAGTCCCTCAGGTCAGTGTCGCCGAGTGGGCCGGGAGGGGCGGGCACCGAGGGCCTAAGCCACTGCTTGTCATGCACCCCGTCCACCTGACAGATGCGGCGCATCCATTCCCCGTGGGGGGTGCAGCCTCAGGTGTTCCATCCGAACACTGCAGAGGGACACTAATGGCAAAGTTTGGGGGGTGCGCCAGGCAGGCAGGAGGTGATACAGCGGCATTAGGGAGATGGTAACTGGAATACACGTGACCCTGGAGACACTTCCCTCATGTGTGCCTTTTCTCACCTGCTTCTCCTTGGAACTTTTTCTGTGATTTTGGACCCTATCCTCGAACCTCAGAAACTGCTTTGGTATTTCGTGATTAGTAGTAACTACAGTTAAGTAGATGCAGTCACAGCAGCTTGACAGCTGCTCCAGAAAGTACGGAAAATAAAGGGACATTTTCGTAGAACTCGGCTTTTAAAATTTCTGATTGGAAAATTGGAAAACTTGGATTATGATGCCTCGAAATTTCTTTTTCTTCCCGAGCACTTGTGTTCACTCTTTCCCTTCCCACGAAGAGGAGGTTTTCAGAGGCTGTAATGCACCTGTCGCTGGTGGCGCCCGTCGGGACGCAAGGACGCGGCCCAGGGCAGAAGCAGGAGGCGCTTCCCTGTGGAAACACCTTTGTGTCCCACGTTTCTGCCGGGCAGGTGCTTAGCTGCGGTTTTCTTTGCACTTTGCCCTCAAGGTCGAGGAGGCCACCACCTAACAGTTCCTGCCTTACTAAAAACAGCGTAACTGCATCTTCGCTTTTTCCAGACAAAGGGCAGTACTGAACCCTCAGTACTTGGAATGCTCTTCGGAACCTATGGAGTGCGGTTAAGTTTATTTCTAATCTTTACTTCTGTGTAATGTGCATACTTGACGAAGCTGTGTTTCAGGTTGAACCATGAACTTCGGTGGTGGGTGCACAGACACGAGGTGGAAAGGACCAAGTTGAGAAGGATGGCGAGCCATCAGCACAAAGCCCAGGTTCTTCAGGTGCGTTTCTGCGCGTCTTCCGGCAGCGGCTGAGTGTTGCTGTCTTTATGGGAAGGCTGCCCCTGGCTGGGGTGCCCTTCCCTGGGAGATTTGGGGAGTCTGACCCTCAGCCACCTCCGACGGCTTCTTGCCGCACCCCGTCCCCGCCCCCTGCCCTGGCTCGCTGGCATGGGGTTGGACTGTGCGCCCTCGGGTTCCCCGCACAGCCTCCTGCTGTGTCCTGCTCCCTCCCACAGACTCACGCTCACAACACCCACTTCAAATGTTCTGGCGCACACAGTGCGATAAATGCTACTGCATGTGTGCTTTGTTCTTAGGGCTTTCAGAAAGAGGGTGTTGAAACATAGGGCCGGTGGGAGGGGAAGGCCTCGTCTGTGGAGCGTATCCTTGGACTCAGGGAGCCCTGCAGGTGGACGCCAGCTCTGTGTGGACCTGGAGTTGGTGTCATTTGGCACGAAGCACCATGCGTTATCCCTGCGGCACCCGTCAGGTGTCTGTCACTCCTCAGGCGCAGACCTGGGAGCGCAGTGCCGAGTGTGGCCTGGTCCGGCCCGCACGGAGCCTGCTGTCCGGTGGGGGGCCTGTGAGCACAGGTGTGAGAGCTGAGGTGCCCTCGAGGTCCAGTGCTTGGGGTGAAGTCCATGGCCTGCATGAGCTTTCATGTTACTGTCTGCCTCACGTTTTTGCTGACTGCGACCTTTTGCTAAACCCCTGTAGCTGCAAATGCCCAAGCTCATGGCCATTTTTCCAGTCTCTCTGTTAACGGGTGTGAATCTTAGACAGGCCAATGGCCTCACCGACATCTCCTTGCTTGGTCGCTGTCAGTCAGTTTTCACAGCCTAGTGTCTGCTGAGCCCAGCGACAGAATCCTGCTTGCTTTGGGGAGCTCTCCTTGACGATGGATCGTCCCGGGGGGTTAGGTGTGAAGGCCTTTGTGCCCACTCAGAAGCAACAGGGTCTGGCTTCACAACTGACCGTCCACACTTCAGGAACTTTTCATTGGGAAAATAATTTTGGTATGCAAGCATAAATTGTTATCTTTTCAATGATATTTATGTGACTTGGCCCTGAAATTTGTAATGCCTGAACTAAGCTTTGGGGACCTTACACCAGACACTTGACGGGAAGTGTCCTAAGTGCCTTGGTCTCCCTAAGAGGCCTCTCTGCCTGGACTGTGGCCGGGGGAGCTCCGCCTCTGTGCTGGTGCTGCTGTGCACACTCAGTGCGTCAGGCTGTTCAAGGAGAAACGCTGCGCGGCCACTTTGGTGACTGTGAACGTGGCGTGGGTTGGTGCAGGAAGGCCCTCACGTGCTTTCGTCAGCGGCACCTGCCTCTCGTTCTCTTCCAGGGCGCACTGCAGCAGGACCCACCTTCACAGCTCCTGGCCGTCCAGTACACAGAGACCACCAGCATCAGGTGAGTGGACGGGCGCTCTGACCAAGTGGCGGGGAGTCCTCGCTGCCCTCAGGCTCCGTGTGCCGGGGCCCACCTGCTCGCAGGGACATGTTTGTGACCCGGTCAGAGCGCTTTCATGCTCGCGTGCCAGCACGCGGCCCAGGCCATGTCAGGTCTGGCAAGGCCTCACCCTGCCTTCCTGCTGCAGGTGTCCTCTGCAGGTGTGCCTTCCTCTGCAGGTGTCCTCTGCAGGTGTGGCAGTGCCATGGTTTTCACACTTCTGTGCTTTTTGTTGGCAATTGCCCTGTTCTGTGCGTGCTGGAGTGCGGGTGTCCCCAGCGCAGGAAGGCTGGGCTGTGTGTCAGGGGAGCCTCAGTCTGGCCCGAGTCACTGTGGGGTCTGTGGCTGTGAGCGACACACCCATGTTCCAGAAGGTATCTCAGGAAAACAAGCTACACATTGATTGTTGATGAAAACATGGCAGTGAGGAGCTTGCAGGGACCTGAACCTGCTCTTTCCTAGGAGAACGGAATTCGGCACACACACAGAGTGTAGGCGCCGTGCATAATCTCGAGCTGTGTGTTCAAATTCACGGTCAGATGTGGCCCCGGGAGCACACAGCATGATTTCAAAGGGAGCTCTCACAGCTCACGTAGACCTTCCTCTTGGCTGCTCTTTAGAAATTGAAAAAATAAAGATTCACGGAAACCGTGAAAGAACATAATACAAGAGAAAAAAGTAAGCTGTTTTTGGAGAAAAATTTACCCTGTGGTGTCGACGGACTGTGCGGAGCAGTGCAGACCTGTGTCAACACCACAGTCGCTCAGCGACTCTGGGAGGTGCCGTGGGTCGAGGTCTCCCTGTGGCACTTTCCGCATCTGACCAGCAGCTGTTGAGAGATGCCTGTGGGATGGCCCTGTGGGTGCTTCCCGTCCCGTTTCACCCGGACCCTGGAGTTGCTCTGAAGGGGGTCTCCCCAAGGATGCCCTTGGGGACGAGGACAGGAATTTCAGAGCTAGGCTGCATGTTCTGAATCCTGAGCCCTTTCCACCTCCGCAGCCTTAGAGGCGGGATGGTGCAGGGCCGACCGCAGCGGGCGGTGCTGTCCTCAGACTTGGTTCTTGTTGCCAGAAATGGGCAGTCGCGCCGGCCAGTGGCTGTTCTGTGACCTTCCCGACGCACGTGGCTGCCTGGGGCGTTAGAGTCTTGATTCAGAAATGGAGTTTTAGCTTCGGCTGATTGAATGTTTCAGATCTGACCTCGGGCTGTCCAGTGTTTTATTACATAAAACTGCTGAAATGCTACTAATATTTTGGTTGACTCTCATAATTCAGACGTGGACTTGGAGCGGCAGTGTCTCCGAGGGCATGCCGCACTCCCCGGTGTAAGAACACGGCCTTCTTCTCCCTCAGCAGGAAAGCGGGGAATGAGCTCCAAGTGTACCGTGCCTCCCCCAGGAGCTACCAGGACTTCTTTGATGCCATCCGCAGGAGGGGAGACACATTTTACGTCGTGTCGTTTCGGAGGGTAAGTGTGTTTTGAAAGGAGGAAAGACACCTTTTTGAGAGCCTGCGCTGTCCCCGGCACGGCAGAGCGCCGGGAGATGGCCAGTGTGGGCGGGGCTGGGGGCGACAGGAGCCGGCTTGGAGCCGCACGCCTGCCAGGCCGGCCGCCACCGCGAGGGCGCACGCAGCCTTGGTGCCGGGCAGAGGCTCTGCACTGACGGAACGTCAACTCCCGCCTGATGTTTCTGTCATCCCTGTGCCCACGTGGCATCCTGTGTGTGTGCCACCAGAGGAGAAGTGACAACATACAGGTGTCTGTGTAGGCCTGGGGGTGACCGTCGGTTAATGAGATGTTGCCGTCGTCGGGCAGGTGTCGGGTGAGCTGTGGGCTGGTGAGAGGAGCCGCTGTGGGACGTCCGGTCCGTGAGAGGTCTGCTCCATGGTCCCGAGATTCCGCTCCTCACAGCGACATCGACTCCTGTGGGTGCAGAAGGTGGTAGAAGTTTCTCAGCTCACGCAGAGTCGGCGTCCACACGAGCGCTTCTGAATGTCACACGTGGTGACCAAATGGAATACACAGCTGTGCATGCTGTCTGTCTTTCCCATAAAAGGAAGATACACTCTTCGTGGGGCTGTCCTGTGCAGATCCCTGTGCGGTGTGTTAAACCAGGAACAGATGATGAGTAGAATTCCTCAGTGGTTTGTAGCCGAGGTTTTTCTTTTTCTAGAAGAACGTACAGGGGTGTGGTTATAATAAGCGTACTCCAACAGCAGAGCAGTGGGCGCCTTCCTGGCTTCCTGTCATCACCGCAGCTCTGAGACCCTGGGTTCCCTTCCAGCAGTGTGAGTGCCAAGGAGTCCAGGGCTCTGGGGCCGGAGATGAGGAAACCCAGCGAGCTGTGCGTTGGCGGTTCTTGGTGACACCTGCTGGGACAGTGGAGGACCTAGTGGTGACACCTCAGGGTCTCCACCCCGCACACCCTCATGTGGGGCCCTGGGTGGAGCCAGGTCAGCAGCAGGGGCAGCTGTTCTGCGGGCTGACGGGACTGAGTGGAGAGGAAGGCGGCGCAGAAATGGGACCCGGCCCCAGGAAGACGAGGCGGCCGGTGTTGAGAGGCAGCACTGCCTTGCGCGTTGTAGCAGTGTGCTCCACGAGAGTTGCCACGCTCAGAGTGCTGACCGCCGAGGGGCAGGGTGCAGACGGGGGTGCACGTGGGAAGGGAGTTTGTGTCTCCAGGGAGGAGAGCGCCATCTGTTGGAGAGGGCGGTCTTGCCTGTGAAGGGCTGTTGCTGCAGAGGAAGGCGGATGGCGCTGTTTTTAGTGGGTGCCTCCCGTGTCTGCGTTTGTGGAAGCGGCTTCTCGTGCGTTTGCCGGGGAAGGTGCTGCTGGAGGACGGTCGATGCCACTCTTCACCTTCTCGTCCTTGTAGAAACCGACCTCCTCACGTTGGGGACCCAGCAGGACTCGTCTGTTGGGATTCTCCATTCCTGATTGGTCACTGATCGCGTCTTGGTGCTTTACAGGAAGGGAGGAGGAAGGATGAACTTGAACTTCCTTAGACAGTGGTCGTTGGAGACAATGTCCTGTTTCTTTCTTGTTTTAACAATGGGGTAAAGAATGAATTTTATCATAAAGACCACAAACTATGTCATGGGAAAGGAATTTGTTTCTCAAACCCTGGATTGCTGCTCCTGTTACATTCTTGCTAAAGTGTAAAGGAAAGAAGTGAGGCTTCTTGAAGTGACCACCGACTGTGTTGATGCTGGATGTGATGAGCCACTTACCGGACGAGGCCCTCACAGCCTGCTCCCTGCTCCCTGCACCTGGCCCCCATGCTCCCACCCCCACAGTGGCATGGCCGCTGCACCCCAATGTGGGTGCACCCCCTGCTGTCCCTTCCACTCTCCTGGAAGTTTTGCCTCAGGCGTTCACAGCTTGTCTCCCTGTTGCAGCTTCTCTTTTTCTCCTCTTGGACTGTTTTACTATGAGTTGGGGCAGAAGGTAGGGAGGTGTGATAGAAAATAAGTTTTCTTCCAAGTCACTTTGAATGTGGTGTAACTGATGCAATAATAAGGAAAAATCCAGTTAAGTTTAATGAGTATGTTTTCCTCAAGAAGGAGGGGCATGTTAAAGAATGTGACAAAGTGAGCTCAGGAGCTTGGGACAGAAGGAGACAGGTGGGAATGAAGCTCTGTCAAGTAGGACTTGAAGGGGATTGCAGAGGAAGAAGGTGGGAGGGCTCCCTGGCTTTATCAAAACTGTGGCTGACGCTGAGACCCATCCTTGTGCTCTGCTAACTGGGTCGGGGGCTTCTACCTCCATGGTGGTGACTCTTTGGCTCAGTGGACTACGAGTCACATCTCCATGATCCCCATTCTCTTCGATACTCCTTTTTCACATGAGGCGGATGCCTCCTTGGGGAACATTCTTTTAAAAAACAGATTTTATTTTTAGAGAGAGGGGTAGGAGGGAGAAAGAGAGGGAGAATAACAGCAATGTGTGGTTGCCTCTTGCACACCCCCAACTGGGGACCTGGCTCACAACCCAGGCATGTGCTCTGACTGGGAATTGAACCGGTGACCCTTTGATTCACAGGCCAGTGCTCAATCCACTGAGCCACACCAGCCAGGGCTCGGGGAACATTTTTTAGTTCTCTTATATTCTGTGTGTTCAGGATCTGTCCATCAAATCAAAAGCAGACACTTCTATTGTCTTTTCACCTGTTTCGCACCATGAGAGCCTGCACAGGGGCCATGAGCTGGGCTCAGAGATGCATCCCCCGCTCCTGGCACCTTGTGTCTTCCAGGTGGAGGGCCTTGTCTGGGCACCGTGCCCCTGCTTGGTGTCTTACAAAGAACTCATTAACGTGTATTGTGTACCTGGATTCTGAGGGCGCCCTCGAGCAATGGTAGGGTCTGACTGTAACTGAAGAAGCACAGGAAGTGCCCACCGTCTCCCGTGTGGTGACGGGCATGTGCCCTGGTTCTTGCAGCACTGTGCTCTCTCCAGCTCCGTAGCAGCCCCCCGGGATTCCACTGCAGTCTCCACCTGCTGCTTACCCACAGCCCCACAGCAGGGCCTCTGCAGGTGCGCGTGGTGACCCCTAGGGGGAGCTGCCCCAAGAAGCCCGGCCCACCCTCTGCAGCCCAGGAGCATGGCCCACCTCTTGCTCTGAGTCCAGGGCCTCTCTGGAGTGTGGGGGCCGCCCATTCACGCGTCTCAGACAGGCCCCTGGCTGTTCCATCCGAAGGGCGCATCTTCTCACCAACTGCACGAGCCTCGTTCGAGCGGCAAGTGTCACCTGCTTTCCATTCCCCGGCCCGCGCCGGTGCCAGGTTCTCAGAACCACTCAGGTGCCTTCACTCAGACAAGTCATTTACATCTGTTTTGTTTAAAGAAACTTGAGCCTGTGTTGCTGATCCTACTGGTGACCTCAGCAGTGCTGAAATCCAGCAGAAGTTTTCGTCGGAGGAGTGAGCCAGTGACGTGTCAGCTTATTCTTGTCTCTGAATCAAAGCTTCACCACTGTGCCGGGGCGAAATGTATCAGGGGCACCCCCAAAACGGAATTTATTTATTAAAAGCTGTGTTTATTCTTACCTGTTTAAACTTAGTCACCTTCAGAGTACCCTGCAGTTGATGCAGGACACCTGTCGAGACATTTTCCACGGCTCCAAGCAGTTTTTGAACTTGTCGATTTCGATGCCTTTTAGTGCTTCTGTTGTGTTTTGTTTCACCTCTTCCACGTCGGGAAAACGTTACCCTTTGAGGACTTTCTTCATCCAGGGAAACAAAAGTCACTTGGGGTGAGATCGGGTGACTGTGGAGGTTGGGGACAGGGGTCATGCCGTTTTTGGTCAAAAACTGCTGCACACCCAGCACGGTGTGGGCAGCTGTGCTTGTAAACCACCCATCATGAAACGAGCAAACGTGGTAAAGAGCCTTCCAAAAAACCTCACTGGAGCCGAATGCAGCCTCTCACAACAACCCCAGCTGGTGCACTGATACAGATGGGCTCCGAGAACACTCACCTAGAGGGGGAAACCTGTACAACAAGGGGCCCACCCTCCAGAAGAGAAGTCTGGGGTTTTGGGGTTCCCCCTCACACAGTCAGTTCCTGCGGCCGTGAGGTGCTTGCGGCCTCAGTGTTGAACATCCGGCAGAAACGCTCGAGTGGATTGTTGTCGGACCTCACTGCTGGCTTTCCTGGGGAGGGGACGGGGCCTGTGCATTCAGGCACAATGAGCTAGAAACTGGGAACTCGGGACAAAGGGCAGGAAAGGCTCTGCGTGGTGCAGGAAGGTTGACAGTGAAGTTGCTGGTTCAGAAAGGTCACTCCCACGGAAGGCCACCTGCAGGAATGTCGCAGGGTAGCAGTGGGGTTTCCTGGATGAAGCCTGGGCTGAGTGTGAGCACATGCTTGAAGAATGGCATGTTTTCGTAACGTGTATTATTTATTTCTTGGAAAGTTACTAGTATGTATAATTTTACAGCATCTTCAGAGGCAAGAGGAACTTCCTCAGTAATCACAGGCAGCAAGTGTATAGTCTCCTTCGAGAGGGACGTGGATCCTCTTGTTGGGGACTTCGCACTGGAGCCTGCACACGGGCGTGGGGCTCGGTCATTTTCTTATCTGCACTTTTTTAGCCAGTTTCTTTCTCCAGCTGGAGAAAAAATGTGAATGTGACTTTGGAAAGATACTTGCTTTAAAAAGAAAGTCTTTTCTCAGAAGAGAGACTTTTAAAAAAACCTTCTTTTAGAAGGCTTTTTTTCTAGTTAATTTTTTTGGCTTTTGATATGTATTTTAATGTTGTTACTCATGTATCAGTTTTGCTTGGGAAACTGCCCATTTTACTTAAATCCAAAAACTGTAGGTATTATGATAAAAAGACTTACCAGTTTGCCTTGGCTGGTGTAGCTCAGTGGATTGAGCGCGGGCTGGGAACCAAATGATCCCGGTTCGATTCCCAGTCAGGGCACATTGCCTGGGTTGCAGGCCAGGTCCCCAGTGAGGGCCATGTGAGAGGCAACCATACATTGCTGTTTCTCTTCCTCTCTCTCTCCCTCCCTTCCCCTCTCTCTAAAAAATAAATAAATAAAATCTTTAAAAAAAAAAAAGCTTACCAGTTTGACAGGTAAAAAATGCTACCAAATTACTGCTTTGATGTACACTTCCTTTCTGCCTTGTGAGTTTGAGTATTACGTACGAAATTTTTATTGACTTTGTCGGGGTAATGTTGGTTAATAAAATTATATCGGTTTCAGAGGTGCAGTTCTATAAAATACCGTCTATATATTGCACTGTGTGTTCACCACCCCGAGTCAGGTCTCCTTCCGTCACCATCCATCCCCTTTCCCCTCTTCCACCTCCCCCACCCCGTTTCCCTCTGGTCATCGCAGTCCTGTTGTCTGTCCTTGGGGGTTTTGTTTTCTTTGCCTAATCCCTTCACCTATTTCACCCAGCCCCCCAGCAGCCCTCCCCTCTGACAGCTGTTAATTAATTTTTACATTACTTTGGAGCTCACACTCCTTCAGGTGTAATGCACAGTATTCAGACAAGAGCAGCCTTGTCTGAGCAGCCACCGTGGCCTTCCCGGTGAGGGCAGCGACCCCCGTCCCTCCCGTCTCGTTTCGGTGGCACTCAGACGCTGACACCCTCAGCCGCGGGATGCCCAGCGTAGCTCTCAGGCCTCCTCTCCTGCCTCACGCTGTCAGTGTCTCACACGTAACAAAGCGTGTGTCCCGCTGCTGCCACAGCCCAGAGAGGAGGCCAGGAGCGGTGAGGCCGCCTGTGGGGGACACGCATGGTCCGCGGCAGAACTGGGCAGCGAGGCCACAGTGCCTGTCCTCACGGGCTGTGACCGGAGCCACCCCCCCGCCCAGGGACGCCCGTCCCCGCCCCTCGGGTGCTTGCAGGATGTCCGTTGGTCACGCACTTTTACTAGGTTAACGCTTCACAACAGTGAAGAACAGCTTAATGGCTGGGAAGACTATAATGTAACTTCAGGTTCAAATCCAGGGCGTAGGATTAATAGGCTTTAAGAGTTTCTGGTTTCTTTTTAAAACAATAAGGAAAAATATCTCTGCAGTTTCTTAATAACAGAGGAGTTTGGCCGAAACGGTCGCCACTCGAACGACCGGCACTGCAGGACCTCTCGCCGCGAAGACTGGCCCTGCGTGTGCACGGTGCTGTGTTCAGTGCGGGTTCTGTGCGGCTTGCCAGGCCCCGAGATGAGAAGAGGTGGGTCTGAGCTCCTCATTAGGTGCGAGCTCCGCTGAGGTCCGGGGGGCATAGTCATTGGTTCCTCGGCTGTGTGACAGGCTGCTGGTAACAGAAAAAAGTCTGTTGTTTGCACTGTTCCGTTGCGAACTCTGAAGTAACTGGTTGTGTGTCTGGCAAATGGTCATCTGCAGACAGCCCTGGGCACAGAGGACCCGCGTACAGGTCACAACTGACGTGACGTCTCAGGAAGGTGGCAGATCGTCTGAGTCAGGACAGCTTCGCAGCAGGTCCTCATCTCTGCGCTCTGGTGAGCGGTCTTCCTTCTGCGATTGTCCTCACATCCCCCTTCAGGTTGCGTGCTTCCAGGGGGCGTCCGTGTGCTCTACTCGGTTGGTCACAAGGCCCAGCGCACGTTGCTACAGACGGCTGGCTCGGGCCTGGTGGACGCTGCGCTCCAGCTGTGCTGATCCATGCCCTTTCCCTGTAGTTTTTGTGCCCTGCAACACAGAAGGTTAGCAGGGCTGGGGATTGCAGAAACAAAGAAGGAAGTTTTTCTCGGTGGATATTTAAAACGGCTTTTGTAGCTTGAATAACAGTGCAAATTTAGTAGCACATCATCTGCAGTGGTGGCTGCCGAGCAGAGTTGTCCCTGATAGACTCCAAGTCCCCCATGAAAGGCGAGGCGCTGAGAGTGCCCGTCACGTTTCAGAACGTCCTGGTGAGGAAGGGGACCTTTCCTGAGCAAGAACTGCCTCCTCGGAGAGGGTGCTGCCCCACACCACGCGTCCGTGGGCAAGTGTTCTGTAAACCGTTCCCCTGTTCCCGCATTGGAGACCTGCCCTCCCCCTGTGCGCTGCGACTGGGGACAGGTCGCGGTCTCTCCGTCCCAGGGCCCTCATCTGAAAATGGTGAAGTTGCCGTCCCGCCCAGCTCCGGGCAGCATGGTGGTCTTTGTGCGCGCATGTGCGTGACGGAGCGCCGCGTTAGAGCTCTCTGATCGACTGGGGGCTCGGTCTTGTGGGGTTAGTGTGTTTTAGTGGTTTTGAAAAGCAGCCGCAGCAGAACAGGAAAATGTCAAGTTGCAAGGTAGGCCCATAAATTCGTGAGTTTGACTTCTTGGTAGCTGATGGTCTCGGGGTTTAATGGTCACTTCCATGGTGCTTGCAGTGTGCCCGTCTGTGACCCTGAGAATGTCCGTGGGAGGCAGGTGCAGCCCAGGTCCTCGCTCCGTGGACGGGCCCAGAGGCACAGAGAGGCCGGCTCACTCACCCACCGTGACCGGTTCGGGAGTGGAAGTTCGGCTCCAGGGCCTGCGCTTCTCTGACCGCTTCCCTCCGTCGCCCGTGCGGAACTTCCCCACCCAAACGTCTCACCTTTCCAAGAATTTAACCCAGGATTTCATTCCCATTGATTTGTCTGTTCACAACACACATTGAGTTGCTTTAGGTTCATTTCCCAAAAAGGTCAAGACCAAAGACAAAGTCCTGTGGAAATCCAGCCACGTACACCTTGGAGTAATGGTGTGGAAGGAGGAAGCGCCAGCAGGGGACCCGAGGAGGCGATGGGGATGGAGGAGGTCGGGACGAGGGGAAAAGACTTGTTTATTTTAGAGCATGGCGGTCAAGGGCGAAGAGTTCAAAACGGAGCGAGGTGGTCAGCAGCGTCGAGGCCCAGAGCGGAGCGTGCTGAGCGTGAGAGAGGAGAAGCCCCGTGTGGTGAGTCAGCCCGGGACCGCCATGACGGCAGAGCAGCCGGGGCAGTTAGGAGAGGCTGTGCAGGAAGCAGGCTGCAGGGGCAAGTCTGGCAGCGAGGGGTGCCGGGACCCCGTGCGTGTGTCCAGGGCGAGGAGAGACACAGAGGAGAAGTGTCAGTCAGGTGAGCAGAGATCGCCGCGGGTCACTCACACCCAAGCACCTTGGAGAGGAGTGTGGCGTGTGTTTCAAGGGCAAAGAAACAGGTCTGTGTTTGTTCTTCATCTGGACGAACGTTTCCTACTCAGAGCAAAGCATAGAGAAAATTGAGAACAATTTTTGTTTATTTGCAGTAGGACTGTGAGAAAATAAAAGAGTATGGGATTAAAAGCAGATTTAAAAGAATAAAGTAATATTTAAAATATTGCTTAAAACATCAAAAGTCTTCGAAGTCTTACATAAGAAGCTGATTTTTAATAATGGCAAAGAGTTTTAAAAATATGAAAGGCAGTGGAACTATTTTTCATGTACCTCATTTGTAGATGGCCTTGGGGCTGTTCCGCACGCAGCCAGTGAGGTCAGGCAGGTGCGGGCGAGTGTCCTGTGGCCGCCGCAGAACCTAGTTGAGGGGCAGCAGCCCTGGCCTTCGGGGAAGTCGATGATCTGCGGTCTGGTCTGGACGAAGGTCTGCAGTGCTGCGTCATTTCCTCCCGCCTGACCTGCGGCGCTGTGTTCGTTTTGGACTCTGCTTTGTTTAACTTTGACACCGGCGAGTCTGACACTGACACGCAGCTGGTGTTGGGGGGTGCGGTGTTTGCGTTGAGGCGTCGAGGCAGATCTATGAAGGGCCTGCGGTGGGAGGGCTCTGGGAGCCTGCAGTTCGCAGCACGGAAGCCACCAGTGAGCGACGGGCAGGTCAGCTCAGGCTGGGAGGTGTTGACCGTCAACCAGTAGTCACAGGGGTGTCGCTTCCCATCTGTTTCCCCGGCCAGGCCTTGCACACCCTGAGGGCAGGGACCCCGCTCAGGCACCCGCCCTACCCCCGTGTGCAGCGTGGAGCCAGCCCAGGCAGGTGTCCCGCAGGTGCTGTGTGACTGTCCACCAGCCTCGCACCAGGTTCCAAGGTAACCTGCACCGTCGGCACAGGGTGGTGGCGAACAAGCATCCTGAGCATGTTTTCAGGGCCATCTCCCTCTCGCATGACCCTGGGAGCCAGTCTCTGAAGGACAGCGCGTCCAGGCACGTTTCAGAAGGCAGGGCCCCTGTGTACGGAGCTGCGCACCCGGTGAGACCGCTGTGTGGACAGAGGCACACGTGTCAGTGCGGGTGTGGAGCAGACGGGGCGCCGGGCTGGGCTCTGGCGCGGCCCAGCTGCAGGGCGCGGTGCGCCGTGGCAGAGGCCCTGCAGCGGTGTGTGTGGCGTCCTCGGCGGGCAGCGCGTCATCCGTCCCCTGCACGGCACGCACTTTGTCGCGGAAGGGATTCACAGAAAGCTCATCTCCGTGCTCCGTTCAACCACCCACGCTGATACTGTGAATAATTTAAATCTTAAAACTGAAACTGAGGAGAATAAACAGGCCTCTGTTACTCAGTTAAGTTTTATAGGTATTTCTTTTCTGATTCCATTTATTTTTGGAAGAAATTCAGTGACCCTTATTCTGCTAAGAGCGAGTCTGTCTTGGAGTTGGTGTCAGATGTTTACTTTGAAGTTCCGTAGGGAGATCGGGTGCAGTTGTGAAAACGTGGTTCAGGACAGTGATTTCATTTCCTTCACGTGTGTCCCCAGAAGTGGGGCCGCTCGATCATGGGGTAGCCCTAATTTTGGTTTTCGAGGGACCTCTCTACTGTTTTCTATGGAAGGTTAGTTTTTTTAAAACAGCTTTAACTGAGGTATAATTGACATATAAGAAACTGCACACATTTAAAAGTGCATCTGATAAGTTTTGACATTTCTGTTCACGTCTGTGAAGGCGTCACCGTGGCCACCAGCGCGCCCGTCTTTCCCAGTGCTCTCCTGTCACCAGGTGACCGCTGATCTGCTCTCTGTCGCTGTAAATCGTTTGCATTTTTAAACACAGTTTTATGTGAAGGGGTCCTGCATGACGTGCTTTTCCTCGAGCATGACCGTGAGCCTCCCCCACACCACGGCCATCTCCGTGGTGCGGCCCTCTCCGCGTGGTCCCACTGTGGGACCGTGCTTGCTCGCCTGCTGCTCTGGGCCTCTGTGGACACTGCAGACAGGATGGCGTAGGCCCTGTGCTCTCGCTCCTCTTGTGTAAATGTCCGGGAGTGCGAGGCTTGGTCACACGGCAGGTGTGTGCTTAGCATTTTAAGCAGCCGGCACGCTGTTTACCAAGGGGGCTGCCTCGCATGGTGTCCCCGCCAGCCCTGAGGGAGGCCTTGCCCCTGTGTCCTCACCGACGCCCGACATGGCCTTTCTAAGAGCCGTGTGGAGCTGCCTCGTGGCCTCAGTCCACGTCTCGGTGGCCAGTAATTTTAACTTTCTTTCATGGGCCCGTCCGCCATGGTACCTCTTCTCTGGCCCACAAGAGCCTGTTCAGCTGCGTGGTCTTCGTGTGACTGCTCTGCGAGGCCCCTCTGTGTGCCGGGTCCCAGTCCTTTGTCTGTCTTGGGTGCGGACTTGGGTGCACGTTCTCCGTTCTGCTGCTCGTCTTTTCCGTGACTCCTCGGTGTTTCTCAGAGAGCAGAGGCTGTTAATGTCAATGCAGTCCCACTTGTCAGCTCTGTCTTCTGTGGTTTGTGTTTTTGTTACTCTAAGAAATCTTTGCCTAATCCAAGGTCACAAAGATTTGCTTACTTCTTCTTCTGAAGTTATATAGCTTTAAGCGTTACGTGCAGGTCCGTGATGCGTTCTGAGTGATTCCTGTGTTGATGCGGGACGGATCAAAGCTCGCTTTTTGCACGTGGGTGTCCAATGCCGGGGGATAGTTCATGCTGGTCTTCACCCGGCAGCTCTCCCTGGGGGAGTGAAAGAGAAGCGAAGTGTTGGGTCTGCGCCAGGCCGTCGGGTTCTGTGCGAGCCTGCCTCTCTCGTCACGGGGTGCGTTGTGCCGGAACTTCTTAGAACGGCACCTATGATTGAACTTCTTCAACCTCAAATTTCCCGTCTTTATACTCAACCAACGAAATGTTATTTATATACTCTTTGGAAACGTAACATACACTGTAGATAATTATAGCAGAAATGTCGTGGGTAGCAGAAGCTATTGCCAAACCAAGACTCTGGAGCCCAGATGAAATAAACTTGCAGCATCGCCTCTCTCCGACCACGGTGACGGGAAATACACGGAAGAGTGAGTAAAGAGGAGCTAAAAATGCAGTTCTTACTAGAACTTTCTGCTACTTTTTGTCTAATCTGCTAGTGAGTTTTTTTTCCTTTATTTAGTGAAACAGAGTTAGACCTAGAATTTTTTAAAACCATATGTATTGTGCCCTGGCTGGCGTAGCTCAGTGGATCGAGTGCGGGCTGCGAACCAAAGGGTCCTGGTTCGATTCCCAGTCAGGGCACATGCCTGGGTTGCGGGCCAGGTCCCCAGTGGGGGCCACGTGAGAGGCAACCATACATTGATGTTTCTCTCCCTCTCTTTCTCCCTCCCTTCCCTTCTCTCTAAAAATAAAATCTTAAAAAAAGAGTGTATCGTGCACGTATGCATGTGTAGTACATGCGTGTGCACACACGTTGTAGGCACTGGCTTAAAGAGCAGAGAGAGAGCACGGGGCAGAGAGAGGTCATCCTGCAGCTTTGTGCAGCCTTGTTCAGAAATGAGGAAAAAACGGTTTCCCACTCAACTATGAGTCACTGCTTTTTGGTTTAGTGGAGAAAATAGCTTTTGGGGCTGATACAGCACTTTCTGTCGGCGGCCGTGTGGGCGGGGCGGTGGCCGGAGGAGCTGGCTTTCACCAGTGTTGTCCTGCCGCCTCCAGACTCTGGAGACTTTGGGGTGGTGCTTTGCAGAGCTTCAGGGGCCTTATCGCTGACAGAGTGACACGCACGGTCGCCTCTTTCTTTGTAGGCTAAGAAGTTTAAAGGAAATGATGAATCGAACACAAGTGTCGTGCTAACACATAGTAGGTGTTCAGTGTACGTCTGTTTCTCTCATGGGTGGGTTGACCTCTCACGCATACGGCTGTAGTTTCAGGAACCCAGAAACGGGAGGGAAGGGTGACGTCTCAAGGTGTTGCAGCGGTGGCCTTCCTTCCGTCTCTCTGTCCCTCGAGGTCCGTGAAGGCTGGCTGTGGATGGCTCGGGCCTGCCCCCCTTCCCGTGGGAGGGAGGGAGTCGCACACTGGGAAGGAGGGGCCTCCACACACAGACCGAGGGCCAGCGCCTCCCTCAGAAGTGCACGGCCTTGTAGAATAGCCTTTAAAAGGGGGTTTAGAGTTCTTTTACATGTTCCCTGTATTCTGATTCAGTGTCCGTTTATCATGATGTCTAGACTTAGATTACATACAGAAAACTAACAGCGGATACCAGGTTTTCTGCAGTTTTTAGAGTTTATTCAAATCAGCTATACACGTTGATTTTGATGGATTCAGTGACATCAGCTGGTAAGGGAGAAGAAACTCTGTAGCCTTTAATCCAACTTTTCCAATTGATACCAGAGAAGCCTTAGGCCTGATGTGTCACGAGTTCATCCAGGAGATACAACAGAGAGGACTGTCGTCGGGAGCATGAAACCGGTCTTGTTTTCCTGTAAGTGTTGATAACATGTACACGTAATCACATACAGATTGAAAGCAATTGCAGCAGCATAAGTTCAGTGATTGTCGATGCTGTTTACCAGGGCAGTGAGTCCTTATTTCTCATTTTTGGATGAAGCCTCTTACCTGACATTTTTATATGTAATAGAAGTCCATAGGTTATTAAGATGATCAAAAATTAATGACAAAGTAGCCCTGGCTGGTGTAGCTCAGTGGATTGAGTGCGGGCTGGGAACCAAAGGGTCACCGGTTCGATTCCCGTCAGAGCACATGCCTGGGTTGCAGGCCAGGTCCCCAGTTGGGGACATGTGAGAGGCAACCACACATTGATATTTCTCTCCCTCTCTGTCTCCCTCCCTTCCCCTCTCTCTAAAAATAAAAATAAAATCTAAAAAAAAAAAAAAATTAATGACAAAATAATTTGCAGATTATAAAGCAGTTCAGCTCGATTCAGATGAAACAGCTTAAGTCTGAGGCTTTGGGGTCAGCTTCTTAGTGATAAAGTTTATCTTGCTTATTTTTTAGTAAAAAATAAGTACATATAATACCCTCCCATAGAGAAAGAAGGGGTCCGTCTAATCCCTGTGTGTGCGTGACTGCCGATGGTTTCAAAGTCCTCATCCTCGAAGGGCGGCCTCACCAGTCCTGTCCGTGTTCCGCCGGCACGAGGGAGAGTGCGGCGTCTGCTCAGCGAGTACTTACTGGAGCCCAGTCAGGTCCCGGCGTGATCGTTTTTATCAGTATTTTTACTGGACTTTACTATATTTTTATGTAATTGACACGAGTTTAAAATATAATCTAAGAAGGCATATTTTCCATTCCTGAAATGTGAATCTTACTTTCATTTTAAAATAAACAGTTCTATATTAAGAACATAAATGGTGGGCCCTGGCTGGCGTAGCTCAGTGGATTGAGTGCGGGCTGGGAACCAGAGGGTCCCGGTTCAATTCCCAGTCAGGGCACATGCCTGGGTTGCAGGCCAGGTCCCCGTGAGGGCCATGTGAGAGGCAACCATACATTGCTGTTTCTCTCCCTCTCTGTCTCCCTCCATTCCCCACTCTCTAAAAATAAATAAAATAAAATCTTAAAAAAAAAAAAAAAAAAAAGAACATAAATGGTGGTAATAAATACCAGAATCCAGAATTTTTTAAACGAGTAGCGCCTTTATTGTTACTCTTCACGAGAAAGTATAAATATGAGATATCTTCAGAGCATAAAAGGTTTCCTCAGACCTTTTAAGAATTAATTTTATTATAAAAAGAAACTGTATTCAGAGTAAGTTGTGCGTATTTCAATAACTGCTTTACTGTTATAATTATACATAGTTCTTTTAAACGCAGCTCTCCGCAGAGAATGTTTATTTTTATCAGGAGATTTAATCAGTTCTGCTGTCATTCATCCAACAAAGTGAGTAGCCGTGGTGTTCCAGGCATATAAATTCTTTGGCTTTTTTCTTTCTTTTTTTTGCTTTTGACCAGCACTGTTGCTGGTGAAAATTATGTAGAGGAATTAGAAACTCATCGTACATATTTTGTTTGCGGGTCTAAAAACGTAGGCCCAGCAGTGAGTGCAGCATCTGAAAGTGGAAGTGACTGTGGGGGAGTCGAATCCTTGGTGCCGCCTGCTCCTCCTGACGCTGGGATTCCGCAGCCAGTGGGCTCAGCGCACACCAGCCCCTGGGGCGCCTGTGGATGCAGCACAAGATTATTATTCAGCTGTAGCAGTTCTGTGCTTAGGCATTTTCTTACCTCTTCCTCTCTGTCTGTTGAAATCGTGTATTTTTGCCAAATAAAATACACCCCCACAAACTAGAGGCTATAAGGAGGCAGCGGGAGCGTGTGTTTGGGCCGGCACCCCCTCCTGTGCACACCGCTCTGGTGCTTCCCGAGGCTGCAGGGCCATTTTGCACGGACACGCGGCACTGCCCAGCCCCCGGTCCTCAGGGCAACCGCGGCTAGTCGTCTGGGCTGCGTTTAGGCCCGAGCAGCGTGGCCACTGGTGGAGTGGTGGCACATTCCCTCAGTCAGAACGGAGCAGGAAAGTCTGTGCGCGCCATTGGTGGGAGAAAGGAGAGCTGGGTCTCCTTCCTCTCGTGCAGATCCTGGGAGACCTCAGCCCGGGAGATGCTGTTAGAGCTCCAGAATGGCCTTGTACAGGAGGTGGCATCGGCCAGCAGCTTTCCAGGGAAAGAAAGAAAAATTCGCCAGAGGGTCCTGTCTCTTCCGCTGGGCGGGCTGTGTCTGAGAAATTTTATCTGATTTTGTTCCTTAATTCATTGATTCACTTGTGTTCGTTGGACATTCACTATTTCCAGGCACCGAGCTACCACAGAATTGAACTTGTTCAATAAAAATGCACAAGTGGAAATCCTTGTCCTCAGGAATTTATGATAGTGGAGAAAAGTGACTTGTAAGTCAAAACTCACAGCTCCATGACAGGAACTGTAAAAGAGGCAGGCAGAGCACCCGAGATGACCCCCGAGCGGCTACTGGTTCTGATGCATTTGCCGTCCGGCAGTTTGTGGCGGTCGCTCATTTAGCCCAGGAGGGCGAGGCAGACACTGCTGCTCTCAGAACTTCATCTGCGAAGGAAGGAGAGGGGGTGCGGGAGGTGTTCTCGAGTTGGTTGTGTGACCGGGTGGAGAGCGGGAGCAGGGTGAGGGCGGCGAGCCCGTGGGAGCAGGGCACAGGCTGCTGGACACGGGCCGGTTCCAGGAAACAGAGGCAAGCAGGACGCCCTCGGACGGAGCTGGGACCAGCGCCTGGAGTTCAGCCCGACCCGCAGAGGATGGGGGCAGGAGCAGACATGCATTTCAGAAAGGAAACGCTGCCACTCTGCTCCCGGTGTTGGAAGAGTCCTTTCCCTTTGAAGGAGGAACTTCTCCAGCACTGATTTATGTTGAGGACACGTAAATGACCGAATGGAAACAGCTTTCTGGTTTTACACTACGAAAGTAAACAGTGGTGTAAATTAAATCTGGATAATATCACACTGGTGAAGTTCAAGTCAGTGGCATGGAGTCATGTGACATCATGTGCTTGTGAAAGTCCCAGCCGACTGGGGACAGGGATGGTGGTGCTGACCGTCATGGGGCCAGTCCTCTCTGGACCATGAAGAAAAGCTTTGTTCCAGTTAATGGCTGCTTGGGGGAAGGAGGAAAGGGCTAATGTCCCCAGGAGGCTCCGCCTTCTCACCCCATTCTGGGAGTGGCACTGCCACCTGACCCCCGGGAGCAGCATTGCCACCTGGAATCACCCGGCAGTGACCGTGGGACCCCGCCTGCATGCACACCCATGTTTCAGCATAGAATGAAGACACACACACGGTTCTTGGGAGCTGATGGGCTCCCGCTGGAGCAGCACAGGCCTGGAGGACCTACCGTCCACCCGAAACAGTGCCTGCCTCCAGGGGTTCTGTACGTGAGGAGGTGCTGGCTTCTGGCGAAAGCAGCTTCAAGTCAGGAACCCAGGGCCTGGTGTGTTCCCAAACTGTGCCGGCTGTGTCGCTCATCCTGGACTCGGGAGCCGCGGATACTGCCCAAAAGGCTCTGCTCACAAGTGCCCCTGTCCAGCAGGGTGGCCGTGCCCTTGTGCTTGCTTCACCTGCGCCCTGGGACGTGGCCCGAGGTACCAGGTGGCAGTGTCACTGCGAATTTCATACCCAGTCCTCTTTCGGTGCCATTTTGTTTGATTTTTCTTTCGGGGAGCAACTGGGGACAAACCACCTGCTACAAGGCTGTGAGGTGGGCCCAGGAGGAAGGACAACCGTTTTAAAAACAGCTTTATAGGTAAATGTTGCCAAGGGCTTTTTGTTTTGTTTTGTTTAATGGTATTGGTGACATTGAATGGTCAGGGGCTCCTCCAGAAAACCTCATGTTTAAAAGAAGGTTAAATGAAGCTTTTAAAGAAAATTACTGCTTTTATATCATCACTTTTTTGGGTTTTTTGCAAGGAAAGGAGTTTAGGGGCATGTTTGGGTCACTGTAGGCCTCCAGCTGAGCAGATCGGAAGGACACTCGGCTTTGACGGTTTGGGGTGGCCTGTGTGTGCCGCCCTGTTGGACGGTGACCACACCTGACATTCTTCAGCTCTACCCGGTAAGGAAAATGAGCACATAAACAGCAGTGGCCCTTCAACGCTCTAAAGCAGTGGACACGAAACCTCCCTGAGAATGGAGAGGAGTCGCCAAAATGGCCTCCTCGCACGGCCTCTGCCATGGCGGCATCTCCCCGTTGGGGCTTTCTCCCGTGTGCCCACCTGTGGGTCCCCGCTGAGCCCTCCGCTCTTCACGTCACACCTTCTTTCCCGCCACCGACGCGCACGCCGGCCCTTCCAGGTGCCCTCGCAGGCTGCGCGGGCCCCCCTCGCACCTGCTGGCCCCGGGGCGGCCGGGGCGGGGGTCCGGCCCGAGTGGGCTCTCAGCACTGCTCGGGAGACGGTGCCTGTGTGACAGGAGGAAGGGTCTCGGTGCGGAGCCGAGGGCCTTCCCTGTGCACACGTGTGAAAAAGAAGTGTTTCTGAGTGTGAGCTGCGCCCGCCACTGGGGTGGCTCGGGGGCCGTCCGGGACGCGCTCAGTGACCCTGACTGACTGTGCTTTTTCAGTTTCCTTGTCTGTCTCACCTGAAGCAGCGAGAGGACGAGGAAGGTGAATTAACTGAGGACGTAAAATTCTGTTCCAGTCACCTTGGGTTTGTATTTTATCTGCAGTTACATCTAGAAAATGGGCCTCATCCTTACCAACACGGATACGAATATTTGTCCTTTCTAGCCTATAGAAATTAGGAAGATTTGCAAACCGGTTTAGTGGGAACATTATTTTCAAAGTAAACCCCTGAAAAATGAAACCACGAGTAAAACAAGTTTAGAATTTTGCTGAACTTCTTGCAAAGCCTGAGCCTTTCGAACCTGACCTTAAAAAGCAACAAGCGTTATTACCTGATAGGAAGACGTCTGTTTGCACTTGACCCTCGGCGCGCCTCCTCCAGGTGACTTCACGCCGGGCGGCAGCCGAGCCGGCACTCGGGCATCTGGGATCCCACCACCTTCGGTTCTCTGAGGTGTGAAGTGTCTTTTCTGCACGCGACAGAGCCCTCCTCTTCTGCTCCTTCCTTTCACTCCTCAGCTGCCACATCCCAGGCCAGATTGAAACGCAGTTTCCAGCCTGCAGGCAGGACTCTGGCCAGGAGCACGGGCGTGTCCTCAGCAGTGAAAGGAAGGCCTTTGGTGTTTGCGTTTTCCTCTCTGTTCTGACACGACATCAAGCTCAAGTGGGGCTGGAATACTTCTATCAAGTCCCTAGTTCTGAAAAAGTTAAGCCCTTTGTGGTTTCCCCTTTCTTGCAAAGGGTTGCAAAATCTTTTACAATAATAAACATATCTTATGAACTGTTATAAAAACATAATACCCAATATAAATCATTTCCCTGTTATTAGTACTTAAATCCCTCTCTTCCTTTTAAAAAGACAACTGAATCAAGAGCGTGTATTTTGATTTTTGCTCTTAAGAAATGGTTTTAAAAGCTCATTTTGAAGTTAAATATAGTTTAAATTCTTTTTGTAATTCATGAGAGCTACTGACTCAAATTTGATTGGAAACTCTAAGTTGGTAGATCTGGTTTTAGAACTGAGTGAAATACCTTTCTTAAGTAAAAGAGGCTTAATTTCAAAGTTTTTAAGCTGTGTAGCTTCAAGTTTTTAAAAATTACTGAATTGTTTATAAATTTTCGATTTCTCAAGGCAACATTTTTAAAAATAGTCTATGGAGTTTTCATATTTATCCAGAGTTCTTACCATATGATCTCAACCATTAATAGATAATTGTGATAAATTTTAAGTGTTTTTTAATTTCAGAAGGACTATCTTATTGCTCGGAAATTTGTAAAATAAACAGGGAGAAATCACCCATAACCCACTAGTTCAATGAAAGTAATGAGGTATTCATGTGGGTTTCATTTATTTAAGAAGATACATAATGTTCTCACGTCATTACAACATAGATTATGCATATTTCTGTAGACGATAAACACTTCTATTTAAATCCAGTCCTACCAGTATTATCATTTTATTTGACTGAAACGTTGAGGTTCAGACAGGGATGGAGAACCCCCTTTTCTCTGCCGTCGGGAGTCCTAGGCCCCTGACGCCCCCGCGAGGCTGCGGTCGAGGCAGGGCCTGTGAGAAGAGCGTGGAGAGTGAGGCCAGGCGGCCGGGGACCGAGGCCTCGGGGTGGGCGCGTGGGGCAGGGCTCCACTCCACTGTGGACTCTGCTCCCTGGTGGGACTGCAGCACCCGCGGCCGCTTCTTTACTCAGTGCTGCCCCCGCATTTCGTTGCCTCTTGGAGGAAAACAGCTCCTGCGCCTGTGCCGCGTGGTTAGTAGGAGGGAGCCCCGCGTCCCGTCGGCGTTCAGATGTTCCTGAAAGACACTATTGTGCGCTGACATCGAGGCGTTTTTTTAAAAAAATCACTGATCTTTCGAAAGCACAAAGGACTCAGTCAGTCACAGAAGCAGGTGCCGGGCCAGCCCTGCCGGACGCAGCAGCGCCTGCCCACGCAGGGCGGCCGAGGCTGTCCTGGGAAGCGGGGGCTCCACGCCCACTGTCGAGGCGCCCCCCAACTCCACTGGCAGCAGGTGCTCTGTGGGCGGAGCCTGCACGTTTGTGCCCCGGCTCCTCTGCTGCTTCGCTGTGATACGTCCTCAGGTTCCTCGAGGTCACTCCGAAGACTCTGGCCAGGGAAGCTTCGCGATCCCAGCAGCTCGAACTCGCAATCCTGTTGCATAGGTGGCAATCTCAGTGACTTCTTTCACAGAGGGACCGGGCAGTCTTACTCCACCAGAACCAGGGCCTTTTCACAGTCAGCCCATCGGCGTTTACTTAATCTCACTTTACAGAGTTGTACGTCAGCGTTACTTGCTTCAAATGATAGTGCTTTCAAAGCAGAGAGCGTTCTGGAGTTCTTGAGTAAGTCCGTGGTTTCCAACTTAGGTTTTTGGGGTGGAGAGATGCAGTCTTGCCCCCTTAGTCCTGCAGACGACGACATTCAGACCCTGAGGGTGTCCCGGCATCAGGCCTGCCGTGCGCAGGAAGAGGCCGGGTCTGCAGCGAGCCTCTCCCGCCCCCACCTCCTCAGCGTCCGCTGTTGAGGTGAGGTTGAAAGAGATTTTCTAGAAATAGGCACACCAGCAGAATACCACAAGTCAGCGTATGCCCATGAAGTTATTTTGTGCTGTGAAATTCAAGAGAAGTTGAAATGTTTCTGAACCAGAACAGGCCATAATATTTCAAATTACAGAAAGCTTAGAAAAATCTGAAACTAATCTCTGAGTTTGTGTGAAATATGTAACTTAATTTTGGTCATCAAAGGGACCCCGATTACATGAAATCCAGGAGTTTCGGCACAGCCAGCCCCTCCCTGAGGCAGGGCTCCTGCTCCCGTTCCATGTGCGAGCCTTCTTTTTCGTGAACAGTGATGTGCGGGGCTTTTGTTTAGTTTTCTGCTGCAGGAGCAGCCCCTGCGTTTGAAATGTGTTGAGAAACCAGGAGGTACTGCGTCGCAGAAATCCTGTTTAAAGATGAGGTTTGGTGCGGCATCCAGACTTCGGCCGGAAACTCAGACTTGAGTCCGAGCCTGACCCCCTTAACCCGTGGCCAGCGGCGTCTAACTGTTTATTTTCACAGCAGCCTTAACGGGGGGCTTGCACGTCTGTCGGTTTGTTTTCTCATCCAATTATGTTTTAATGATGGGATTTGTAAGTTTCACGGCATGAAGATCAGCAAATACTGTTTCTTCTTGACTGTCATAATGTTACCTTCCCCTCAGAGACTGTGGTCTTGGTGTCTCACGACGCATTTACAAACACTGCTTCCTGCGGGCCGGAGCCCTCAGAGCCGGGCTCACTCACCCTCACCCTAAAAAAGTGTGTCCTCTGGGAAACGTTGCCCGGGGGAGGCACAGCACGCAGCCCTGGAAACGTCTGCTCTCCGGTTCTGTTCACACACGTTCGTCTCTGCGTGGTGTACACGTTCTAGATTTTCCCATAGCTTTGCTGACAGTCACATTTCGTAATCACATGGGCTTTGCACTCGGCTGCGCTGAGTTCCTGTCACTCTCCGCTGTGTCAGGGCCTCTGTGTCGGTGAGTCCTGTGTAGCGAGTGTGCAGAGTGACAGTGAGACAGACGAACAAAGGAACGAGAAGCCGGAGGGTTAACGCATGTCTCCGAGCATCTGGGTTGGCCCGGCCTCCCCAGGGAAACGTCACGTACCTTTGTGTCTTGTTCTTTTTGTTGTGACAATACCTGCTTTTGATAGGAAAAAGGAGTTCTTGGAATCAGGAGTTAATCCCAAGTCGTAAGTCACACTCAACCTCGTGGAGGTACCCGTGGAGGCACAGACCCTCGAGAACACTCATACCCGCCTTCGTGAAACCACACTCCCCTGGGCTTGCTCTCACTTTCCCGTTTGTGCGACGGGAGCCACAAACCCCGGAGGCCCTGGCTCACCCGGGGAGCATCGAGGGCTGGCAGTGTGACACATGGTTGTGCTCGAGTGAGCCACGTGCGCCTTCTTCAGTCACATGGACCTGTCGTGTATGGAAGCGTGTCACCCGTGGCTGCTTCACAGGGACGTGGAGGCCGAGCGGCACAGCCAGGCCCAGGCCCTGCTTCTGTCTTGCCACGTGCGGCGATAATCTGGGATCGTGAGTTTCTTGGGGGGGAAATGTCTGTCTTCTTAAAGAAGATGGAAAGTGACCACTGGGTAGACAGTCCAGTGCTCTGACTTTGTCCAGACTGGCCCCTCGTTTCTGGCGGCTGGAGGCAGACCCAGAGCAGAAGCTGTTTTGCGGCAGAACCGCAGTTAAAATCTTTCAGTCTGGCCACGCGACCAGCACCCCCCTGGTGTCCCACCGCGAGCCTGTCACCAGAACCTCGCGTGCTCCGGCGTCCTGTCCGGGAATGACGGGCACTCCGCACCTGTCCGCTGCATAAGGAGTGAAGCAGTTGTGAGACGGCCTGACGGTCGTCATCCCCAGGTCAAGGTCAACTGAACCCTCTTTCTTTGCGATCCCCTGAGTGTTGGCGTCTTGGACACCCCGACCGCGGCCTGTTACAGAGCTGGGCCCATGCTTAACAGGCTGTTCCTTGCCGCCCGCAGGACCACCTGCTGCTGCCAGCGACCACCCACAACAAGGCCGCGAGACCGAAGATGTCCATTGTGCTGCCCGCCGTCAACGTCAGCGGTGAGTGGCGGTTCCGGCTCGCGGGCAGCGCCAGCGCCTGGCGGGAGCCGGGGCTCTCTGGGTTCACCGGGAGTCGTTTACAGTGCTCGGGTGGTCACGCATGCGTCTAGGCATTAACTTTGAAACATTTTCCGCTGTCTTCACAAGGTATTATTTTTAAATTTTATACTATTTTTAAATATGAAAAGACTTATTTGCTTTTTAAATTGGTATATTTTTTAAAGAAAAATCAATTTTCTTTTTTTGTCACATTGGGAAAATTAGCATCCTGACTGTCTGCAGACTTGGCGCCTGGGACCTTTTGGGTTCAGATGCCAGATGACAGCCCCGAGGGGGAACTTGGGGTTCGGGTTTGAGAACTCAGAACAGTTTCTGGCATCACGCAAATGGCGATACCATTTCCAGATCAAACCTCAGAAGCCTCTTTATATTTAATCATTATGCCGAGGAACTTGGCATTGACCGTGGTGTGTTGCGTTCCGTTTGTGAGTGCTGGCTGTGGACGCGAATGCAAGTCAGACCGTGGCACGTGCAGACGTCCAGAGACGGCCGCGGCCAGTGGCTCGGTTGGAGCACAGTCCGGTGCACCAAAACGTCGCGGGTTCAGTCCCTGGTCGGGGTGCATATAGGAGGCAACCGATCGATGTTTCTCTCTGTCTCTCCTTTCCTCTCTCTCTAAAATCAATAAACTCATCCTGGGGTGTGGACTTAGAAAGCAAAAATAAAAGACTATCCAAAGATGTTAAGGCAGAGTGTGCTTGCTTAACATCCTCAAGAAGGAAAAATAAGACAGGCAGAAATCGCTACTCCAGAAAGCAAGCCCCGGGGGAGCATACGGAGCACTGCAGACATGCAGCAGAGGGGAGATTGCTTCAAGCTGCGTTCCCATGGAAAAGGGAATTGGCCTCCTCCCAGGGCGGAGGGCAGGGCCGGCTTACTGCCGCTCTGAAAACGGGGCCTGACCGCCGCCTCAGGCCCCTGTGTCGGGGCAGTGGGGCCCCGGGAACTCTGTCTGGTGTCAGAGGCTCCTGGGGTCTGAGGAAGGCGAACAGGAAAGCCCTTGAACTAGCCCTCGGTTGGCCCCGTCCACGTGCAGGTGTGGTCACCAGTAACCCGTCAGCTACAGTGACAGAACCAACACTGGCCGGTTGGATGGAGTCCAGCAAAACTCATTCCTGGGATGCGCGCCTCGGGCAGGTGCTGGGCGCCTGGGGCCGCAGAGGCCGCCGCAGCGCGGTGGCGGCACACAGGGCAGCTCTGCAGACGTGAGCACAGTTGTGTTAGAGCACGAGAGAGCGTCAGTGTGTCTTAGTCTTCCACAGGCACTCAGGACGAAGTGAAAAGCCAAAACCGTGACTTCGAGGAGCCTCCTGCAGTGAAGGCGCGCCCCGACCCGGCCGCCCATCTCCCGCCGCAGGCTCAGGAAATACCCTTGTTCTCAGAGCGCGGCCCTGGGCGTCTCCACCTGAGCCAGAGTCGGGCCGGAAGGCTCCTGCCTTCAGCTGTGGCGGGCAGCGCTCATGTGGTGGCCCCTGTGTTTGGGGGGGAGGGGGCGCGAGAGCCGTGAGTGCACCCGTGTCTCTGAAGCCGGCCACGTGTGATGCTGTTTGGCTCTGTTTGGCTTGGCCAGGGGACTACTTTTTGAAAACGAGCCTTTCATGGATTTGAAAAATACAATCATTGGAGAATCGTTTCGTTTTAATATGGTTTGGATTCCTTTGTAAATAGTTTTGTTTTTTCTCTTTAGGGCGTAGTGACTATTAGGAAAGTTCAGGTTCCAATCCAGGAATCACGGGCTGCATGCACGCCGGGGGGCCGTCCTCAGGCCCCGTCCGGCGCCCTCGCCCGCTGCTGCTCCCACCCGAGGCTCCCCGAGCCCAAGGGGAGGGGACAGCGTCCCTGCCCCACTGCAGCCTCCATGCCCTCTCCCCCGTTTTCTGCCATGTCCCTTGCGTTTTTCAGGTGTGTGACTGACCCCTGTTCCTTCCTGGTTGCTGTGTCCTGCCCCCTGCTGACCCCATAGGTCTCTGCCAGCCCTGTGCCGCCAGCACCCACTCCTGACCTCATGACCTTTGTCCTCTGACCCTGCCACTTTTTCTGTGTCCCTTACACCCGCTGTGGACAGATGCACCTTCATACCTAGCTAGATTCCATGTCCCTCCTCAGCCCCTCCCCTCCCCTGCTGGCTTTTTCTATCCTGGTTCCTACTTGTCTGTGGAAATCCCACCCTTGCCGAACCCAGCTGTCCTCCATCTTCAGCTGGAAATTGCTGGCAGTGGCCTTGCTAGGCCAGCGGAGCTGCTTCTGGCGCATGACTGTTAACCCCGAGGAGCCGTCCCCACTGCCCGCAGACCCGTCCTTCTCTCCTCAAACCCCCAGCAGCCCTGGCTGCGGGCGTGTCCCAGGCCGCCCTGAGCAACTGCCTCTCCCACCCTCGCCGACAAGGGCCCCCATCCTCAGCCAGGCTGGGCCGGGGGTCACTGGGCCCGGCCTCGTCGTCTGCCCAGGGGGATGGCAGTGACGCTGCTCTTCCTCCCAGAGATGCTGGGAGACTTGCGTTGGGGAAGATGCTTCAGGTGTCGCAGCCACACTCAGAGTAGAGGCTGGGGGCCACTCAGTCACTGCCGTCACTGTCAGCATCATCACGGTCCTCGAGACCACTCCGTCCTTGTGGATCTGTGTCCCAGTTCCTCTCAGGTCAGTCTCTGCTCCCGCCCATGAGCCCTTCCTGTCCGTGGGAGCATCTCCTTCCTGCCGCTGGTTCCATCAGCTCTGCCCCGGGGGACACCTGGAGTCCGCGCCCCTCTGTCCGCTACGTGCCCCAGCGGAACCTGCAGGGGTGGCCTGTCCGTCCCGCCCTCTCCTCCCTGGCTCTTACCCCTCTCTGCGCTGAAAGGCTCCTGCAGGAGGGTCGCCATGCCAGGCCCTTGCCGAAGCCAAAGGTCACGCCTCTGCTCCCTTCACCGGCCTCTCGACAGGCAGCGTGGCTGACAGTTCCCTCTTCTCTCCATCCTCCAGTTTTTCGTTTTAAAAACTTCAAAGTGACAGGACATTTGAAGGATGAGTACAGCAAGTATCTGGGGGCCCTTTACCTAGATTTCACCAATTATTATCATTTTCCCATATTTTCTTCATCTTTATCTGTTTGTCTATCTACACTCATGTATTTTTTGAGCCATGTGAGAAGAAGTTGCCGACATTCTGACACTTGACCCCCACACGCGTGAGGATGGGCCCGAGAGGGCGGCGTCCTTGTGCGTGGCCACAGCGGTGTGGCCGCACTGTCCGAAGGTCCCCGGCGACGCCGAGCAGTGGGTCACCAGTCCGCGTCCCGGTCTTCCCTTCCGCCCCAAAATATTCTCTGAGTCTCTTTTCATCTGAGGGAGTCTTCACACCAAGGATGATGAAAGTAAAATAAAATGCTAGTTACACTTTAACAAAGCTTTAAAAAAATGATTGTAGACAGTTGGCAGAGCCATGGACGATGAGTTAAAAGTGCTATTTTTAAAACAGGATTCTGGAAGTTTTTGCACTAAAGTCAGCATTTCCCACTCTTAAATTATTTCCACTTATGTTGTGGTAAAACTGCTCATTTCCTTTCAGTCTTGATAAATAATCCAGCAAAATAGAACATCGAGGAGAGTTTTGTAATGGTTGCTGCTTTGTAGAGCTCTCCCATCAGGGCGGGAATGCAGCAGATTGGTCAGTGACGTGTCCTGCGAGCTTTGGGTCGAGCTTTTCTCCCCTTTCCCCCACCCGTGTGCCGTGCACGCGGTCAGCGTGGCACTGAGGGATAAAATGGAGACCAGCTGATTCTACCCTGTCGCCATCAAGGGCCCGAGTAGGTGAACAAATGACTTCAAGGCCACACGGTCAAGATGTTTAATCTCCGAGTCATTTCCACGCACAGAAAACTGAGAAGAACTTACAATGAAACGCCGTAGTTGGAGGGGGTATAACGAGGGCAGGACACAGACCGACTGAGTGACGGTCGGAGACCGTGCGTGCCTGCCTCAGTGACGGTCTCCCCAGGCACAGTCCCAGAGAAGACCCTCGGGAGACACCCGGGAGGCCCTGCTCTCAGGGAGCTGTGTCTCCTCGGGGCCACGGGCCGCTGTGTGTAAAGTGTTCATAGCACCGTGTGCGTCCGTTGCCCCTGTTCAGTGTCCTATGATGGCGTCCAGGCAGTCGGGTGAACGGCGTCTGAAACCACTTTTCGGTTTTTCAGTGGGAAGCGAATGCGCTGTCCGAGCTGTGGGCCTGCCCGGGCGCCGGTGCAGCTCCCCCAGCCGTCTGAACGGAAGGGTTCCTTTCAGAAAAACACCGGCCTGTTAACTTTGCATCACTAGCAAACGCAGCGATGAGTGTCAACATTTACCGGCGCGCTCCGTGAGACCTTCACAAAACCCTGAGTTTCCTCCTTGAGCCCGTGGGTTGCACTGGGAGAAGATAGTCACCAAGGGAGGCCAAGTGTGACTCTGGTTGTCTTGAGAATTTGGGTAAAAGTAGGTTCTTTTCGGCTCACAGCCCCCTGATGCCGCGTCACCAGCTGGTCTGGACCCGCAGGGGGCGGCGTAGCTCTAACCCAGAAACAGCGTGCTGATGGACTTTCAGAAGAGAGACCTGGTAGGCCCTGGGTGGCCCTGAGTCCCAGGTTCGCAGTGTCGGGCCAGAAATGAGAAGACGGTGAGAGGTGACAGTCCGGGCGATGAATGTCGTCTGGAGCCTGGGCGGACGAGACCTGCCTGGGCAGGGAGCGTGGAGCCTGAGGATGAGGAGCTGGGGGTGCGGGGGTGGGGGGCATGCTCACACAGGCCTGCCTGAAGCTGCACGTGGCGGGAGGCCCCGCCATGCGTGGCTTCTCTGGGTATGGAGAGGTCGCAGCAGAAAGCCAGCCCGGTTGCTGGTGCTGATCCGGCGGTTCCCAGGGCCGGCGCTGAGGCTGCTGCCTTCTCTGGGCCTCTCCCGACGGTCTCACAGTGGCTGCTGCAGCTCAAGCCATCCAGTCTGTACTTTGGACAGAAGATGGAGGAAGGTGGGCATCTCTCAGGAAAGCAGCATTTTCCAGAAATTTCTAGCAGACTTCTGCTTGTGTGCCACGTGCTCACGCCCAGCTTCCAGGGAAGCTCAGAAATAGGATGTCGTGTTTGGGTGCATGGTGGTGTGAGAGAGCACGGAGTCCTCCTAGGGTGGAAGTGACGGCACCAGGCAGGCAGAGGAGCAGCTGCTGCTTGCCCCGCGCCATGTGCGCCAAGTGGGACCCCGTGTGGTGTCTGGGCGGGGACCGTGGAGATGGCCCGTGCTGGGGAGACAAGACCAGGTGTGTATGGTGCAGCTAGGGGCTCAGGTCATTAGCGAGCTCAGGAAGTGACTTCTACCTGCTGACCGTACACCCACACCGTGGGAGCGCTGCTGGGGGACAGTCAGTCTGGCCACAGTCTGCAAGCAGAAAGGAGATCGGGGGAAGATGAGCTGGGGGGAGGCGGCCCATGGCAGCTGCAGCGATGAGCTCGCAGACGTGGCGGCCGCTGGGCTGAGGTCATTGCAGGCCTGGAGTGGAGAGAAAGGGAAAAGGTCCAACAACATTTCAGAGGGAAAATCTACGGCCCTGGCTGCTGGACGGGGAAGCCCGCCACACTAGGGACTGAGACTGCCGTCCTCATGGCCCCTCACTCTCCAGCTGGCTTTCTCCCTCTTGTTCCCTGAAGCCACCTGGTGTCCTTGCTGAACTCCTCCCAGACATTTGGTTGCCCCCCTCAGCGCGGCCCCTTCTGAGCCCTCTTCCACGGAGCAGACCTGCAAAGGCGTCTGTAATGGAAAGTGGAGAGACCTGCCTGTGTGGACTTGGACACTTGGTATCGCTGTGTCGAGAAAGATAATTTATGGTTTACTGGCAGTTACATGGATAATTTTTTCCATGAGTAGTTTGTCTTTTTGTGTTTGACTTGCTAATGAGCTGCTTGATCTGCAGGAACTTTCACAAGACTTACGCGGCTTAGCTGGGAGTGCACTGCGTCTCCGAGGATCCAGTTCTTCCTTGGCCCGAAGGGACTGCCCTCTGAGCCCCCTGCCCCTCCCGGTCCTGAGCCCCGAGCCCCACTGGCTTGCAGTGAGGCCCCTTGCACTTCCGCCCTATGGCAGGAATCTGCTTCTATGCAACTAGTAAAAATTAGAGGTCACCGTCGAGGCCAGGAGAGCTGATTTGCGCCCCTGTGAGCTGTCCAGAACCCGCTGACCTCTGCTTTCCGTGCACCAAGCTCCTCAGCACAGGCCGTTTTTGTTCTGGAGAGTCGGGAACCGGTGGCGTGTCCGGGACTGAGCCACTTCTCGGGATCTCACGCATCTGTTTTCAGAGACCTACTTGGCAAGCTCGGGGTCAAGTTCTCTGTGCTTTTTGCAGGGACAGCAGCTGGCCCAGCAGGCTATGACCCCAGGGTGTCCTTTAGCCTTCCTCGGTACGGTTTTACCTTGTTTACGGCCAAGGTGCCGAGGAGCTAAGAGAACTGTTACTGAGCTTCCTGAACAGTCCTTCGCAGCCAGTTTCTGCAGCCCAAGCACAGGCTCCTAGCGGTGCTCCCCGTCCAGTTGCAGCCCGGTGCACACAGAGGACCGGGCGCCAGGGCCCACGTCATTCCAGAGTGGCAGCCACTGCACGCATGTCCCAGCTCCGATGGCTCTTCAGTCCTGAGCGTGTCATCGGCGCAGTGGCCAGCGACGAGGTAGACTCAGGCACAGCTGGCGTGGGGTTTCCGCATAAACCAGCAGCTCTTCCTCCACTTCATTAAGGCGCGAAGCACAGACAGGGGCCTCTGAGCCCCAGCTTGCGGGCCGTCACTCCGCCCGATCAGAGTGCTTTACGTGAAGGTGTTCATCTGAACCCAGCAGGGCTTGGCTTCGGGGTTTGCTTGCTCTTTCCGTGCAACTGACCCCAAAGAGTCTTTTTCCTAGTCCACAAACGCAGTCATTTCCCTAAACTGGCCCGTCCCAGACCAGCAGATCAAGTCTGCATTCGAAACCAAACATATTTAATGCTAAAAATAATCAGGCCGCCCTCCCACTGACGAGTTCACTGCCTGCACCTCTCCAGCCGCGCTGTGTGCTCGCGCAGGAAAGCAGGCTCACACGCAGACGCGGACGCAGTACAGAGGCCCGAGGGGGGCCGAGGCTGGGGGTGTGCAGGGCCCACCTGGTCCGGGCGTGGAGATGGCCCTGTCCTCCGCGTTGCAGCGGGCAGTCTGTACTCGCCTGGCTCGGCTCACGGGGCTAAGGCAGACGATGTCGGCGCTTACCAGATCATTAAGGGGCACAGTGAAGGGCGCAGGCCGACAGCCAGGGAGAGACCCGCCAGGTGCAGGAGCCCCTGCCCCCGGGAGCCGGGTGCGTCACCGTCCCAGGATGTGGGTGCCCGGGGTTCTGTGGAGGCCTCCTTCCGTGGCTGGTCTCCTGTGATCCTGAAGTCCCTTCTCAGCCCCTTTCCCTTCCCGAGGGAATGGGGGTGGAGCTGCGGATCCCAAGCTTCTGGTCACGACCTGGTCTTTCTGGGGACCAGTCCCCTCCAAGAGCCAGACGGGAGATACTCTAAACCCGAGAAGACAGATGCACAGGGGCCTGAGCTCTATGTCGGCGGCTTCGGGAGCTGGTGGAGGAGGTCAGCGCAGGAGCTGAGAGGGAGGAAGCACCGCCTGAGCAGGAGCTGTGGGTTTGGCCTGGGGTCGCGGGAAGGAGAGCTGTCTTCTCCACAAGCCCCGGACAGACTCTGTCCGTGGGGGGCTGCAGGGTGCAGTCTTCTCAGAAGTGAGCCAATGCTCAGAACGTGGCTGCCACTGGAGGGGACAGGGACTGGCCAGAAAGACGGAGCCCTCACGCAGATGTGTGGCCTGTGGGTGGGACGTCGGCTCAGGTGGGAAGGTGGGGGCGGGGGTAGCCTTTACACCCGTCGGCTCTCACAGGACAGACTGACGGTGAGCGTCTGTACTGAAATTGAGCGTGTTGGAGAGGGAGTGAATCGTGAGCTCAGGTGTGGATGACAGT
>PVJI01006076.1:0-90012 GCA_004026765.1 Micronycteris hirsuta | reverse complement strand
TTAATCAACCAGTCTGGAATTTTCTAGTCAAGGACAAGTAAGGTAACCTGTCACATGGGTCCTCCCCATAAATAAGAGGCAATCCGAATGATAAAAACCCTTCCTTTTGTTCCAGCCCCAAATAATTGTTTGCTTTCTTTTGTTAATACCTTCCTGTCCCACCTTTCTTCCTATTAAAACTTTTCACTTTGTATAGTCCCTTGGATTGCTGCTAGTCGGGATGCTGCCTGATAGAGGAATAGCTTAATAAAGCTGTATAGATCTCCAAGTTTACTTAGTTGAATTTTGTTTTTTAACAATAGCAAGAGGGTTAATAAAAATCTGACTTTATGCAGCTGTTTTGAGGATTAAAATATTTACTATTTATAGAGCACTTAGAGCCATGTTTGGTACACAATACTCATTTAATATTAGCTATAATGGTTGTTAAGAATATTTATTAACGCAATATTCCTTTCCCTCTTTTAAAACCACCTCATCATGTGCATTTGATGCCCTAAGGCCAGAAAGAGAATTTAAGGGCTTCCACTCTGGACCAACTTAATGGCTTACCAAGACCTGTGCCTCCAGCTTTCTTCTAACTTCTCAAACATGCAAATCAGTTACTATTTCAGGGCTATTGTACTAGCTATTTCCTCCCGGGAGGCGGCTCCTCCTGGAGACCTCAGGATGCCACATTCATTCCCGTCATTCAGATTACAGTTTAAACGTCATTGCCTCAGGGGAATGTTCTGGACTCCCAAACTAAAATCAATAATCAGTCACTTTTTAAAAATCTCACTCTGATTAGTTCTCTCAAAAAATTTGTGACTCTTTGATAACTTATTTTTATTTGTATCTCTTAATTAACTTGCAAGCTACAGAACTCAAAACTCTACTTAAGTAGTAAGAACACTTTCTCTATATAATATTTGCTGATTTAATGAACAGACAAGTTAAAACTCAACATTTTTATCTGTTTACCTTGAAAATTTCTGCCCACCTTTTGCAACTTGACTCTACCTGCAGTCTCACAGGTTGCACCACTGCCCCAGGGAAGTACCTGCTCTCACAGCCGCAAACCAGTGCTGCCAAGAAAAGAACTAACTCTGGGTGAAAAAAAAGGGGAGAGGGTGCGTTTTGGAAAGTAACCTCACGGGATGATCTGAACGTAACTTCCTAACTGGGCAGGTCACGGTGGGTACTCATGCTCCAGGAGTATGACTTTTTAGCAAAAGGTTTAGGTTTGCTTTAAGGAAGTCCTGCCCACTGTTCCTGTGCACCTGGGTTAACACACCTTTGACAGAAACCAGGACCACCCTGAGAGAGCACAGAATCTTGTTAAGGATCTGATAATCCAGTCCCCACCTTGCTGTCTCCCACCTCCAGGTAATCTTCCTTGTGTTCCCTCCTTAATCTCAAATACAAGAAAGAAGCTGCCCAACAGTTATTCTCCAGAGCACCTGAGATCTTGCTCCCTGGCATATGTTGTCAGTTTAGCTCAAAGAAACTCATACAAATTCTCTCCAGATTTGAATGTTTCTTATGTTGACAACTCCCAGTGCAGGGATGACTGGTATTCGGCAACTGGCATCATAGGGATTTTCAACCTTTTTCATTTCATGGCACACGTAAGCTAATTACTAGAATGATGCGGCACACCAAAAAATGTACTACATTTTTTTGCCAATTTGACCAAAAAATAGGTATAACTTTGATTTGTTCATACTGGATAGCTTTTATTGTATTGGCTGTTGCCATTTTTTTCATATGAAAAGAGATCACTGCCTCTGACTAAACAGTCAGGTATTGCATGTTTTAAAAGTGCTTGGGGCACAATGGTTGAAAATTGCTAATATAGAAGACCATATTTTATTCGACTGAATGTTAAAATAATTTTTTAAGAGAAGTTAAAGTTTCATGAGGGCAAGCAAAATATCCAGCAGCTCAAAAACTCTCCCTTGTTGTAAGCCTCCAATTCCCTGTATATTCACAAAACACCTATTACTGTTATGAAATAATGAACCAATGAACCAAAGATTACATTGGGAAATGATGCAGTAGATAAGGCTTATTTGAAATCATCTTGAGTTGGTTCTGAATACAAACTAAACCCTAAAACTTCCTTCTAGATGTTAGGTCAGAGTTGCTCAAGAAACCAGACAGATGCAGCGAGCTAAGGAGCAGGGTTTATTAGCAGGGAATAAGAGGGAAAGTGGGGCCAACCTAGGGAGGTTGGGGAGCAAACCAAGGGAGGTTAGGACTCACTCGGTTGTTCTTAGGGCAGGGTTTTTAAGCACAAAAACCTGCAAAGAGTAACTGGTTGGGGTGTCAGAGTCTGATTGGCTAGAGCTGGTTGCTGGGTACTATTTCTGCTGACCATTGTTCTTGATACATCTTGTTGGGCCCAAGTTAAAGCTGCATCCTTTTAGGCCAATTAGGCCAACCCCAGACCCCAATCTTAGCTGGGCATCTGTTTGTCTTGGGTAGGGTCGGCAGGCAGTTTCCCAAGGTACAGTTTCCTTCCTAGTGATTTTCCATTCCCCCTCGGCCTGCCTAGGTCTGTCACTAGAGATTTTAGAAATACATTTCCCTAGCTTCAGAGAGCAAAAGTTAAATGTGATTTCTTGTAAAACTAACCCAACCCATATGAAATGTATTGAGGTAAGACCCCTCCCCACTGAAAACAAATGTTTCAAGAAAAGAGGCCTATAATAGTTTCAGATTTACAAAGTTATATATTTCTACTTCAAAGAAATTCAACAGGAACTGTTTTTAGGGCTAATCTAAATCTACCCCCGTCTTTCTACCTTTTATTTGCCTGGAGAACACAGCAAATGCCATAGATCAAAGTCTGTTTTCTCTGAGCACAGAGGGGGCCTGAGGCCGTCCGCTCTCTGCCACTGTCAGATGGATAATGATAGATGTGATGTATACAGCATCACAGTAGATGAGGGATTTTTCAGTTCTTCCTACGAGGACAGAGGGGAATGAATTAGGATACTGCATGCACCGACTGCCAAGAGGAACATGCCACCAGCTGGAGCAGCAAAAACAAACAATCCCAAATGCCTTTGTGGTTTACAAGTGGTCATTTTTCACAGAGAGGCACATGCATGTGGAAAGAGTGGAGAGGCTCCCTACAAATGGAAGGAAAGTAATGCTATGTTTCACAAGCATTTCTGGGAAGACACTACCATCAAATATTCATGGTAACCTCTTGTCTATATGAGCCTGGTTGATAGAGTAATAGCGCCGATTCACCTGGCATCAAACCTCAGCCCCCTTCCCATTCTCCAGCCAGTAAATCTCGGCTGTCAGTGATGGGAGCTGATGGGAAATGATAGCCTTATTGAGCTGCCTCATGAACTGTAACTCATTTGTTCTCAAGACTCCAACTGACAGCCCTTGCATTTCTCCCTTCCAGCAAAATTGAGCATAAATCACTTTATCATTTTTCCACATGACAGTTTATCAGAATTCTGGAATCCTATATGAAGTCATAGGGGCTAGTGATAGAAAATGAGACAAGTTCTATCCTGTGGCTGAGGAGGACTACCCCTCCGAAGCCATTAATATGACCATAAAAGTACAACTGGGACTCCACTAGATACAAATTATCTCGCCTTTGACAGACAAACACTGCATCAGCTTTCTTTTTTCCAGAGTTTTCAGCATGACAAAGAGAGGGAGACTGGAGTTAGAGAATGGAATTTTGCCTTTGTTCTATCAAGTAAGAAAAAGTGGAACAGTCCCACCCACTGCTTCTACTACTTAATTTCAGTGCTGGTATCTTCTGAGTGAGAATGGTCATTGTCGGGGCTGATAGTGAGTCCCTACCAAGTTTGCTCTAAAGAAAATCTGTTAAACTAATTTAGAATAATCTGTCAGTGTGCCTTCCTTTTTTTTTCCAAAATTTTTTCCAAATGCGTCGTTCTGCAGCAAACCAGGGATACAAAAACAACACAGATGCCCTGACAATTTAAGGGATCCCAATTTCAGAAATGTGGAGAGGGTGTTGGAAAGGCAAAGCTGTAGGGAAGATGGCTTTTACAGAAGCTACATGCACAGGACATTGGCGCCTTTGAGCCTCAGAGGAGGGAGTGGTCAATTGTTGGAGTGAGGTCAGGCAGGGTCAGGAAAGACCACTCAGAGGGGATGACTGTGAAGTCCAAGCTGCTCATAATTAAGTGTTTCCACCAAGTGCACCAGTGACCGATAGTGGTGCCCGTGGAGTCTGGAAGCCTAGACAGTTTATTTCATCCCTATTTTAATCTAAGCATGTCTTTCTCTATGCAATGGTTCACTCAAACTTTATAAAATGAAATAAAACCCTCCGAAATGTTCAGGAAACATAAGATTGAACATGCATATATTTATAGATCAAGGATAGATAACATCACACATCTAAACACTGTACTTATGGGACAGAAGACACTACAGCACACTCAGTTTTACAACCACGAGCCAGAACTCACATTCCTTGCATGAGAGAAAAAGTCTAGACTAAGCTCTCCTTCTTTGCTAATAGCTCATCATGAACACTTGGATTGGGAGACTCTCTGACCTGGAATGCAGCTTCTCATGACTACAGTGTGGTTAGATTGGAAGCATGGAAGTAACTACACCATTCTGATTTACAGTGAAGTGATAAAAGCTTCAGTCCTTTTTCTTAAGAGAATCAAAAAATAAGGCAAAAATACAAAATTTACATGTGGGAATGTAGCCAGAGATATCGCAGTGAGTAAACAGAGAACAGGGACCAAGAATAGTCAGTTATCCCATCAAACAAGCCCCTGGATGCAGAACAGTAGGCAGTCTCTGTTTCCCAAGCAAGCTTTGCTGGCGATGGAGTGTCAGAGTGAGTATCTTAATCTCACTGCAGTCACATACACTTTATAGAATCTCTCTAGGAATTAGTCTTTGAAAATAGGCAATGAAGAAGTTATTATCTCATCCTAATTTATTGGCATTTCACTCAATAAAGTTTCATTTAAGTTTGTCTGTGGAGGTAATGCATATTAGTGAGATATGAGCAGTTCTAAAAGCATATTGAAAATCCATGACGCCCAAGTAATTGAAAGCCTGAAAAGAACTGGGCGTGTGTGTGTGTGTACATGTGTGTATGGGAAGGTGTTAATCCATACTTGAAAATGTGAATGATGGTTTAAAATGTCTACCCATCAAGCTATGTCACTTCACCTTAAAACTGAGGGTCTGTGTGATGGTCTTGATAAATAGATGTGGTGGAAGTGACACTGGATGCTTGCATTTTGGGATGCACGACTTTGGAGTTGTGAACCATGTAAGGATATATAAGAATAGCACCTGAAGCCACCTGATCGAGGTACTACATAGAGATACTAAAAAGAGCCAGAAAGAGATGCAGGATGGCACAGGTCATGCAAGCCCTGAGCTGCCTGTGTCTCACCAGCCCCTGTGCCAGATGTGATTGACGTCCCTTAGAAGATTGCAGTCCCAGCCACCCTGTGACTGCAAACGCATGAAAGGCCCCAGTGAGAACAGCCTTGCTGAGTCCAGTGGACTTCCATAAACGATCGTGATAAAATAATTGTTGTTTTGTAAATCACTAAATCATTGAAACGTGGGATGGTTTATTACACAGCAATAGATAATGGGAACGTGTGACTTCATGTACCAAGTCAGAATGACTCCATCATGCTCATATATATTTTAGATAAATTTACATTTTTTAAAAAAAACTTGGACTATTTTCTGGAAACTAAAAAGAAGGTTTTCCTTAACCTGAATAAATTAACTGCTTATATGGTAAATTTCATCAAAGAATTATTCTAATACTTTATTATCCTTAAAAATAATTGAACTTAGTAACTTACATTATATATTTTACCTCTTGGGTTTTCTAAATATGGAAATATTTTGTCTTATTGCGCAGCCTTTCCTTTTGAAATCTTTCTTACATTTTTTTTGCCTTTGAATTTATCATGGCCTTACTCCTTCTACCTGATTTTAATATCTCTTTGACCTCGCAAATCAGTTTATTTCAGCTCAGTTCCTGTTACTGATTCTTCCTACCATCAAGTACTTTTCTTGGCATTTTAAAATGCTTACCTAGCCAGACTCCCCAATAATTCAGGGTTGGCCAAGGGACACGAACAGCCCTGGCAGCAAAGCTGGTAGTAGCTGCCAGGGACCAGGCCGCTAAACCCACATCTGCGGCACTGATGCCACTGCCAGCTCATTAAAGCCCCCTAGAGTATTGTACTTGTCCTCTGCCTCTTGAAGTCTCAGGATTGTTCATTTATTTACTTAGCCACTCATTCCACAAGCCTATAAAGAACACCCACTATGATGCCAAGTACTGGCTTAGCACCAATGATACAAAGAAAAATAAAATGTGACCGGTGTCTTCAAAAGCTTTCTTCTGGAAAGAGCTAACCCTAGTGATTTTGATGAACGTCTGGCCATAACAAAATTCTGCCTGATGTGCTATGGGAATGCAGAGGAGAGAGTTCCCATGTAAATATAGGAAGAGTGGATATGTCTCAGATAAGACAACACTGGAACTGATCATTAAATTAACACAATGAAAATTGGAAAAAGAAGAATATGAGTTCACATACACGAGAACAAGAGATATACCAAGGTTCATTCTCAGAAAGTAGAAAATAACTGATTCTGCTGAAGTGTACAGGATATGGGAAGACTGAGCCATGTTCTGGAACAAGAGTTCATGGCTGAATGGTAAAAGCCTCGTATGCAGTGCATATGCTCCACCATTACATAACATACAACCCTGCATGGGCACATGAGTGCACACATGCACACACAGATGCACACCTTCTTAGGTTTGGAGTACCATGTAGTGTTCAAATTGATTGAGTAATACCAAAGATTCAAGTTATAAAACCCCATGCCTAATCTTGGAAAAGATGTATCTCCTTGTTTCTACCTCTCCCAAAGAAGAGATATGATTCTTGCCCTCAAATGTGTCCTCAGATTCCCTGAGAATATTCTCTGAAGGATTAACTCTACAATTGTGAAGGATTTCCGAGCATTTGCTGCCATTCTTCCCTGCTGCAGCTTTCACTGAGGCTGCCCTCACTGACAAATGAGAATCATCAACCCCTAACTTATTTATAACATCCTTTTATATATTTGCAGGAGAGCTCAGGGAGCAATTCAAACAGAAATGCAGCTGCTTTCAGTCTGAGTAAATAAAAAACCAAGCATACTGAATTCAGTCTCTCAGCTATGGCACCTCAGCCCCGTGACGTTGTTAATAAAGAGATGTGTATGGTATAGAGAAATCTTAGGTATTGCCAGCAATCGGGGGTTGGGGTTAAACATGCCTACAGCTCTCTGATGGTATTTTTTGTTTTGCAAGGAGGACTTACTCCAAAGAAATTTATGTTTGCATCATAGTTTATGGTGCTTAGGAGATGGCAGGAGTGAAAGGAATTTCAAAATGAGAGGTTTTTAAAATCAGTAAAACATTTTAGTAAAAACCAGCAATGGAAAAACTGCTGGGTCTACTATTTGTAGGGATATAGAGGAGGCATTCTGTTGAGCTAAAAAGCCCTATACTGGCACAGATTCTAGGCAGAAAGTGAGAAAATTTCTATAGAAGAATTAGAAAAGATCCCTGCCTTTAGCATTTTATTTTCTCAAGGTAAAAGCTAAATAATATATAATTCTAAATAATTTCTTAAATTGTAAGCATGAGGCTATGCTAGATACAAATTCCAGTAGCCCAAGATGATCCCTTTTCTTTGTTTTGTGGGATTGGAGGAAAAAATAGGCTTCCATTAAATCTATAAAGATGTGGTCCATGAAATCAGTTGGAGCCTATTACCTTTTCCAACATATGAAGCATAGCTAGTAACTAATTTATATTATGATGTTCTAAGCACCCTAAGGGCTTTACAGGGATTAGCTCACTTAATAAATACTATAACATACAACAACAATAAGCCATGTAGTTGATACCATAATTATCCCAATTTATAGGTAAGTAAACAGACATATTAAATAAACTGCTGAAAAGTCACAGAGTTAGTTAGGTGGAGTATCGGAATGTGGCTCTGCATGAATGTTTTGCTTTACTTTATAAAATAGATTTTTTAGGATGTAATTGACCCTTGATAGTGATTCTATTTAAAGTGTACAATTTGGTAAGTTTTGGTGTATGTACACAAGTGTGAAATCACCACCATAATCAAGATACGGGACACGTCCACCACACCCACTGCCCACTTGGGCCTTCTGCAACCCTCTGGAGTCCTTCCATATCCATGTCTCCAGGCAACCACAGTCTGCCTTCTGTCATTACAGATTGACTTAAATTTTCAGGAAAATTGTACAAATGAAATCAGCCAGTAAGTACTCACTTTTGCCTGACTTATTTCACTCAGGATAATTATTTGGGGATTTATCCATGTTTTTGTGTGTATCAACCATTCATTCTTTCTATTGGTGAATAGTGTTATCTGTTTGTCTGTTCATATGTTGATGAGCTTCTCAATCATTTCCCACATTTGCTTATTACAAATAAAATCCTAGTAACATTTCATTAAAACTCTTTGTATTGATGTAGGCTTTCATTTTTCTTGGCTAAACATGTAGGAGTAAAACAGCTGTGTTAAAACATAGGTGTATATTTAACTTTTACAAAAACCAATGGATAGTTTTCTGAAGTCACTGTAATATTTTACAGTTTCACCAGAAGTGTATAATAATTCCAGTTCCCTACATCTGTACCAATACTTGGTGTGGTTATTTTTTCTTTTTTTCATTTAAACCATGTGCGTTGGCAACTCAGTGTGAATTTTAGTTGCATTTTTCTAATGACTAATTCGGATTATTCTCCATCTGTATATCTGCTTTGGCAGAGAGTCTGTTCAAATATCTTGCCTGTTTTTTTTTTTTTTAATTCTTGAATTATGAGAATTAAAAAATATTGTTCTGGATACAAGCCACTTAGATATATGATTGGCAAATATATTCTCCATTCTGTGGAATATATTTTCATTCTATTTACAGTGTATTTTGAAGAACAGATGTTTAAAAATATTAATAAGGCCAGACATCAATCTTTTTGTGGATCATGGTTTTAGTGTCATCAAATTTTTCCCCCTAATTTAACATCACAAGATGTTCTCTCACTAGATTAGTTTTCTAGAAGTTTTATAGTTTTCTTTTACATTTAGTGCAGGATCCATTTTAAAATAATTTCTACATGGCATATGAGGCATATATTGAAGTGGGATATTTTTGTATATGGATGTTAATTATTCCAAAACCCACTCAACTTATTCTTTGGAAGTTGTTTGTTTTTTAGGTCCTTCACATTTCCATATATATTTTAGAAGCAGCTTCACGACCTATTTAAAAATAAATAAGAGTTTGATTAAAATTGTGTTGTACCTAAAGGTATATTTGGGAGAAGGGACATTTTAACATGTCGTATTGTCTCAATCATGAACTTATATGCTCTGTACTTACTATGGCCTCTTTAATTTCCTTCAGCAACAGTTTTTGACTTTCAGGGTATAAATATTTAGCATATTTTGTGAGATTATCTTCTTTCATATTTTTAGCTATTTTTAAAAATACTGTTTTAAAATGTTGATTTCCTGGTTGGTTGTTGGTAAATATACAAAATACTCTTGATTACGTGGATCACTTTTGTATCCTACAACCTTGCTAAACGTATTAGTTTTAGTAGCTTTTTGTAGACTCCATAGGACTTTCTACATACAAGATTTGTCATGTGCAAATGTACATGGTTTTACTTCTTCTCTGTGCATTAAAAAAAAAATCTTGCCTATTGTTCTTATTGTTTGTGGTGCTCTTCAGTCCTTTGCATGGATCCGGATGGCACTGTCTTGAGCTTCTAGTACCAAATTGATTAGACATGGTGAGTAGGACCAGACATCTATGCCTTGTTCTTGATCTCAGTGAGAGAGCAGAGAGCAATGGCAATCGTTTCTTAATAATAAATAGGTTTTAAAATAAATAATAAGCTATAGGTTTTTTTAAATAGAGATCTTTATCTGTTCCCAAAATGTATTATATAGTTTTCAAATATTTGAGGTTTTTACAAATATCTCTCTGATATTTATATCTAATTTAATTCCATTGTACCCAGAATCCTTGAGACTACTTTATATAATTTAAGTGTTTTCAAATTGGTGAAGAATTTTTATAGTCCATAAACAGTTTGTCTTGATAAATGTTCCATGTATAACAAAAAATAATTTGTATCTTGCTATTATGGTTGGTATCTGCATAAATATCAATTAGGTGAAATGTTTAATAGGGTTTTTAAGTCTATATCATTTCAGATGTTCTTAATACTATTAAGAGATGAGCACTGAAATTTCAGAATATATTTGGGGATTTTTACTTTTATTCTTTCAGTTTTAATGGTTTTTGCTTTATGTATTTAAAAATTTTTATATTAAATTTATAAATATTCATGTTTTTAGATTCTCTTGATGAATTGATCCCTTTATCATTATACAATAACCCTTTTTATTCATGGTAGTATTATTTTTTGCTCTGAAATAAAATTTGTTAAGTATTAATATAGCCTCTCCAGCTTGCCATAGGGTTTATGGCATGCACATACCTATCACATTCTATCTTCACATCTTACTGTGCACTTCACATGTGCTATGGGAACTGTACATCACACTGGGTTAGCTTCCAGCCTGTGCGTTAGAAGCTGTTATTTTACTTCAAATATGCCATAAACTCCACAATATATGGTTATCTTTTATGCTTTCAACAATCAATTAACTTTTAAAGAGATGTGAAAAATAAGGAAAACATTATTTTATAATTAGCCATGTAGTTAAACATTTCCAGTTCTCTCCAGTCCTTTGTGTAAATCTAGATTTCCGTGTGAAATAATTTTAGTTTGGCCTGAAGGGCTTCCTCTAACGTTTCTTGCAATACAATATGTTAAGTAATTAATTCTTTTAGCTTTCTAATTTCTTCCTACTTAATTTGCCATCAGTTTTGAAAGGTATTTTCACTGGGTTGAGAATCTAGGTTGACAGGTTTTTTTTCTTTTTGTGCTTTAAAAACTGGCTCTACCTCTCATCTGTGTTGCTTCCAATATGGAATCTACTACCACACTTATTTTTGTTTCTCTATGTCTAAAATGTCTTTTGTCTGTGGCTACCTTTAATCACTGATTTTATACAATGTTGTTATGATCTATTTTGGTTCAGTTTTATTCACGTGTCTTTGCTTTATGTTTCATGTTATTGACCCTCGTGGATCTGTGGGCTTACAGTTTCATCAAAGTTGAAAAAGCTTCTGCCATGATTTATTTAAGTAATTTTTCTGACTGTTCTTTCCACTCCTTTTGTGGTACTCAATAAAATTAAGGTAGTATTTGCAGTCATGACAGCGAACAAAAAATCTACAGAACGTGTAGAGAGCAGAGAGATGGCAGCTGAGAGTAAAAGCAGGATGGTCGGCAATAGCATACTGGGCAGCAGGAGCACATGGAGCTGGTGACCGCGATGAAGCACGGATGCCGGGGACAGGGAGAAACCAAGAGCTCCTACCACAAATAGTCTCTTCTGGTGTTATAGATATATATTTGCAAAAACATATCATTCCAAACTTAGTGGCTTAAAGCAACAAAATTCTTTTACAATCTCTTATATAAGTTTCTGTGTTTCAAGAATTCAGGATGGGACGAGTCGTGAGGTTGTGGTGTGGCATCTCTCCTGTGGCTGCAGTCAGATGGCTGGAGCTCACATAGCTGGGAGCTGAAGTAGCCGGGGCTCTCTGAGTCTCTCTTTTAAACTAATTTCGGATTCTTTTCACATAGTTTTTCCACATGGGCTAGTTGGAGCTTCTGCATAGCATGACAGTTTTAGGTGAGCCATGGCATAAATCTTGGCAGATAGCTTTCAGATCACTTATTGCATAGAGCAAGGTGGAAGCTATAGTGCCTTGGAAATCTCAGAGCATATACTGCTACACTCTATTGATCAATGCAATCACAACAGCCCTCCCCATTGCAAAGAAAGGGGCATAGACACCACCCCTCCATGGCACAAACATAAAACCATAGCATAAAGAAGGCATGAGGGATGGTTGCTATTGTTACAATGATTTTCGGAAAATACAATACGCCACGTAGTCCAAAAGAAGAGATGGGTTTTTAAGAAAAAGGAAAAAAGTCTTAAGTGCTAATTATTAGGTGAGCATTGAAAATTGATCATTGTATTTAGCCACTAACTATTCATGGAATATTTGGTCTGGGCAATCCAGTCCTTGTTAGTTACAAAAGTATGTAAATAAATTGCATTTTTGAATCCCTATCTTGTGCTAGGCAGTTATATACATCTTTCTTTGAAAATTTTACGAGGTAGCCCTGGCTGCTGTGGCTCAGTGGATTGGGGGCCAGTCTGCAAACTGGAGGGTTGCTGGTTCTATTCCAAGCCAAGGCACGTGCCTGGGTTGTGGGCCAGGTCTCTGCTAGGCATTCATGAGAGGCAACCACACTGATGTTTCTCTCCCTCTCTTTCTCCCTCCCTTTCACTGCCTAAAAATAAATAAATAAAATCTTTAAAAAACAGAAAATTGTACGAGATAGGTGTTAATATTTTGTACATTTTACATATGGGAGCCTGAGTCTCACAAAGATTGCATGCATTGGCCAACTTCACACAACTAATAACAGCTCATTTCAAGGTCTAGGTCTTTCCGACAACAAAGCCCCAGTTTTCCACTGTGCTTAACTGACTGTAAGATCAGTGCTTGCAAATTCTCCTTCTCTTTATTATTTATCAACTAATATTCATATTAACAGTCCATCCAGTTAATGATCTGAGTCACTAAAAATGAAAATGGAAAAATGGTCCATTTCCAGCACTGCTTCATCACTTTGAGTGCTCACAGAAGAGAGCACAGGTGTACAGTTGTACTCGACCATCAATAGCAGCAGCAGAGATGTTTCAACTAGCTAGATTTGCTTAAAAATGCGTTTACATCCAACCATTTTTCTTGACCTATTTACTAACATGTGCGATTTATTATGTTTACTTTAGGGATTATTTATGATTTTGAAAATAATTTTTTTGTGTGTGTGTCATAAAGTTGAAGGTTTAGGGATTTACTCAACCATTTATAATAGGATCCTGAGGAACACACAGCAAACACTGAAACAGCCCTAAACAATACTAGCTGCAGGAAAGGTCAGAACCTCATAGGATTTTCACTGAACCTTAAAAGACAAACAACTTCAACACTGCTATGTCTTGGCTCAGTGCAATTCCAAGCCTGCTGAGAATAGTGAAATAAAGAGGGTATTTGATCCAGGTTGCCAGGGAGCTGCTTTATTGTTGTTGTTGTCGTTGTTTCTCATTGGTGTTATTTTGATTTTTTGGTTTTCTTTATAGACAAAGGCCAAAGATGAAATCCAGCTCATTCATTAGTTAAACATGCCTAAGCTATTAAGGCAAACTTGACTGTGCTAATCTCACTTATAAAATCAAATTAAAAAACAAGAAAAAAGTTAGTATTTCTAAGGTAGCTCATAGCAATAATTTGAACAAGAAAATTAATTGCTACATAAACTAACCTTGGTTAGGCTATGTGAGTGATGACAGATAGCTTTCTTTGCATTCTGTCTTTAGAAATACATTCCAACTTTCCTCAATCCTTCTATTTTGGATCTTACAAGTATATTTATTGTTGTCTTTTTGATTTGGTAAGATATATTTAAGACAGCTCACAAAGAAGCCAATTGTCAGCATATCCTTTTTTTGGCTGCCACTATATAAAAAAGTTTAATTTAAATGAGTGTCTTGGGCCAAATAACATAATCAAGGGAAACTAAATTAATAATAAATCACAATATTATCTAAAATTTGACATAATGAATGATTTAATCCTACTATATAAAATCATACTTTTGCTTTTCCTTTGACTCTCCAGGTTATATCATTTGTATCCTTTCTCAATTTCCCTAAATGAATCCATTCATTTATTTAAAAACATGAATGTGCCCTTGTGTTAATCATAATCCACAGTTCCCATTACGCAGTCAACAATCCTGTTTAACTATTGCTAACATATTATCTTTTGACTGACCAATTCCATCTCTGTGACTAGGGAAATGTCTTCTGAGTTGCATGTGTTTACTCAGTTAAGCATTGGCGAGAATATCTGATAAGGGATGATAGCTAAGACTTCACATTATAAAACAAAAGACATCTATGTGAAGGATGACAAATGATAGCCCATTAAAGTGAACTCATGTTGCACGTTCACAGCACATCTTTAACCCTGCTAAGCATTGCAACAAAGAATCACAAGTGATCATCCCTGCCAGTTCATAGCAGTGAATGGAAGATAACAGCACCCCATTTCCTGCTGCATCTATTAATGCTACAGTTAAGTCCTTGTCAGAGTAAATGTGATAAATACAGCTAGATTCAACACAAATACTTTTTTCATTGTCAATGTCACTTTTATTATAGTTCATTTATAATTCCCATTTGCTGTTATAGTCAAGTTTATACAGAGAAACAATAAAAATATGCAAGAGGAGGAATCAGATTGCTTTTACATGCCAGCACGCCAGGACCCCAAGGCAACAAAAACTCTCTGTTCAACACCTCGCCCTATGAATCTCTTCATCTGCCTGTTGCATTGCTATTAATAAGGGATTTGTACAGAAAGAAAATAGCTAGAAATTCTGTTGATTCATTGGTAACCAAAGAGCATTATAGAGTCATTTGAAAGAAACAGGAAATATCTAAACCCACAACTGGTTTTGCCTGAATTAAGAAAAATGCTATGATTCTATCTACATGATGACAGATTAGAATCAATGAACAAGGAATGAGCAAATCTGATCTTTCTGGAGATTTAAGGAAGTTGCAAACAATGTAAAAAAGAAATATTGCCATATCATTAGGACTTGAGGCTTTGTTCCTTAATTGTTTTAAGGGCTGAATGAATAAGCGAGTGGATGTGCAAGGAAGGAGAGAGGCAAGTTGGATGTTCTTATGGCAATAGCTGAGTGCAGGAGCAGTCAGGCGGAAGACGTGCACGGGGCACGGTCTGGGGAGAGGGTGCGGAGCTTCCGCGCCGTTTCTGGACACGCCCCTCTCCCACCACCTCTGCTTTTTCACCAGCCCAGAAGCTCTCTAAACTGAGTGAAACTTTCTGTGTCAGATGCCATTTAAGAGTACATCTGACATCCATTTAGTCATCATTTTTAAATGCTTCATTGTTATTTACACCTAGAAAGGCATCATTGCCTTATTATACTACTCATTATTAGAATACTTGTTTGTATTTCCTTCCAGGTGTTTCTTAACTTTTTGAATAGAGAATTGCTTTTTATTTTTAGTGAAATATGTTCCCTAAGATGATAGTGAATCAAAATGTAAAATAAATATGGTGACTTCTTTGTATAATTACAACCAGGACAGAGATGACTGGTACAGATTTGACTGGTTTCGTGATATGTAGTCCTGTGAAACAATTAACTCTGTTTATAAAGTTACCATATTTTTCGGACTATAAGAAGCACCTTTTTCCCAAAATTTGGGAGGAAAATGGGGGTGAATCTTATAGTCCGAATGTAGCTGAATTATAGCCTGAATGTTGTTTATGTTATTAAATATTTTATCACACTTTTTGCTTCAATTTTTTTTTTCCTATTTTCCTCCTCCAAAACCTAGGTGCGTCTTATGGTCCAAAAAATAAAGTACCCACTGATTCAGCTACTAAGGAAGGAAAAGAAAACTAAGAGACAATTTTGCTACCAATTTCAGCTTGCCCTATTCAACAATATTGAAATTGGTAGGTCCTAAGATACTTAGGAATTTCTAGCTCTAGGTTATTTGCCTTTGTTACTTTTCTTCATAAAGCTGTATGATTCAACACAAATAATTTAAGAGGAATTAAAATACTTCTGCTGTACATGATGGCATACAAAGCAATACGCCACAGAAGCACTGTCACATAGGTAGACTTTAGAAAACTCTCAGAAGTCATCTGTATGTTCAATCCCTGCTAATGCCTTACTTGGATCTCCATACACACTGTTTGTTAGAAGTAAAAACTATCTTCCTTTCTGAAACTTTGAGAACAATGACAAGGTTTAATATTCTTTTGGTCACTATGGTTTGGACCATCAGAATAGGAAGGGCCCTCAAGAGTGAAGCATGGGAGCAGCAGTTCAGTTGGAAGAAGTAGGCAAAAGCTTGCTTCCTGAAGAGAAGACTGATGTCAACTGATCACTCAGGATATTTTTCAAGAATAATGGGACAATTGAAAGAGAGTATTTTTGGGGGGTTTTGGCAGTGGCAGCCATTGTCAGGTCCTCTGATTACTCTTTTAATGTTATCTATGGCTTAAAACTCAGATGTCAGATGAATACAAGATTCTGAAACGTATAAGATTATGTTTTCGTGCATGTAGTGAAATAGAAATAGTAGTTGTAGGCACCTGCTTATTTTTTTCTCTTGGAAATCTTAGGCAGCAACATTTATAGTTCTAATTTTATTTTCACAGTGCTTTATTCTTAATTCCATATTATTGGAAAGACAATAAAACTGTATGAGAGCCAAGTGCAACAGAAATAATAAAAAATAATGTACATGCAAAGATAACCTCGCCACTTGTCCAGACTCTTTGGATGTCTTCGTTGTGACCCCACAAAGCATTTGGATTAACAATATGATTGGCCAATCTGATTCGATCAGGGGCAATGTTGGAACAGACAAAGGAAAAGTGCTTGGCACACCGTCAATTGTTAATTGTTTTACTGTGCAGATAATGAGCTTCTACACATGGTTCCTTTTACAACTTTAACTAGTGAGAAATCTATATTTTTTTATTGTCTTAAAAAATTATCCAATGGCTTTATTCTTCTCTTTGTAATTCTACCTGATTCTTCTGTATTTATACTGAGCTACTGTGAGTAATTTTAAACTCTACCTACCCATAAACAAAAATCTCATTTTGTTTAACCTATCCTCACTCCATTTCTTTTTAATCATCTCCATGTGAAAACCAAATGTGTTACCTTAACCACACTTTGCTGAGCAAACACCTCTAAGAGACTGAGTTTCTAAGCAACGATGCAGAGACTAAGGCCAAGACAAAAGAAACGGGTCCCTACATCAACTGTGGGAACAAAAGGGATTCCTTCCTAATGCATTAATGACCGCACAACTAGTGACTTGATTTAATTTTTCATAAGCTGTCATCAAAAGCCTGTCTTTTCAAATAACTATTTCTCTGAAGTTATTATTTGATTTTTTCTTTTTCCTTTTTTATTAAACAGTGTACTACACAGTTTAATGATCTTTAATTCAGCCTGGCTAAATTAATAGTGGCAGTTTTTCTAATTCTTTTTTTTCAGTTCATCTTACCTTTATAGGAACATTCTGTTCAAATGATAATATTCCAGAATAATCAGGACAAAGGGAGAAATCTTACTGAGAAGACAATGTACAACCTTTTCACACTATCAGCAGTGCTTCTGAATCTTGTATTTGCAATTAAAGATATTATAAATACAGGGATATCACAATTAAGGTCATACTTTGCTCCTCTCCCTAGTGAGATGTTGGGATTTTTAAAAATAACTTGCACCACAGAAAAGTTACAGCATTGCCCAATGTGGAAAGTAATTCGGGAAGGAACAAATAGGGAATGCAGATCACTATTTGCAATCATCTATTATCTCATGTCCTTCACTGTTGCTGAATGAACGGGCCACGTTAGAACTATAGCATTGTTACTTTCTGAGTAACAATTTTAGTTAATCTGGATCATAGAAAGAGATAGAAATCTATTCATCCAAGCTATATGTGCATTTTTCTGGCATAAAGTTTGGAGTTTAGCTGCCTCACTCTTAGGAAACTGTGCTTGCAATGTTCGGTGTGCATGTAACTGAACCAAACACAGCTCCCCGTCCCTAGCTGTAGTCCGAGCACCTTCTGTCTAATCAAATGGAATGAACAAAGTTCCTTAGGTACTGAGTCTCATTTCACCTTGGAATTTTAGGGAGCTGGTCATGACTGATGAAGGGCTCAGAATGTGCTACCCCCAAATATGCCACTTTGGCATAAGGATTATTTTGAGAAGAATGGAAACTGAGAATCAACAGAAGAAGGAAGAATTCTCTACTCTCCCATTATCTGCCTAAAAGCAGGGCACAAGCTTCCTTTTGAGGAAGATGCTGCACCTTGTACCAGGGAGAGAAGAGTGACTTTTACTATAGACAGGGAGTTGACACCAACATGATTTGCATAAACATCATTTACTAAAACAGCTTGTATTTTCCATTCGTTCTCCCATATATTTCCTAGTGACTTCCCCACAACTGATCCTCCGTTGAAGCCCAACCCCTCCTTCCTTTGTTAAATGGATATGTAGGTCCAGAGTCTAACTGTTCATTTGAGTTTCATTTCTTTTCTGTGAACTCCCATGCATACAAATATTAATAGCGATTATGTGCCCATTTTCCTGTTAATATCTTCTATTAGTTTAATCTGCATGCCCCTTCATTCTGAAGATAAAAGAGTAGAGGAATAATTTTTTCCTCCTGGCACTGATCTGGTATTGGAGGTGGAAAAGACTATGGCAGATGATCAAATGTGACTTCAAAGCCATTGCTTATATACCAGCAGTTCTTCTATCAGACGAAACCTGAAAAACAGTACAGAGCAATGAACACTGGGTTATGCAGAGAGGCAGAGGAGAATATAGTAGATGCACAGAGAAAAGCTGCAGCAGGGAGACCGAGACAGAGAGAGGGAGGGTGGAGGGAGGAGAGGGAGAGAGAAAGAGATTGAGGATTGATTGTATTCCTTCAGGAGATATAGCTGCTTTCAAAGGGGAAGGGTTAAATTTACTTTGACCTAGTCTGTCTGACAGAAACGGTGAAATGGGCAGAGTGAGTGCTAATCACAGAATGGAAGGCAAGTACAGATAATACATTCCCGTTTCAGAAAGGATCATTCCTTGGTTAAAACAAAGATAGAGGAAGGATTTTGCAGATCATATTAGAAAGACATAACACCTCCTCAGAAACAAATTGATGTAGACTACGTATATTGTGAATCAATCACATATGCAAAGGATTAAGCACCAGTAAGAAACCAAGTCAAATAATCCATCATTCTAATGCAGAACAAGATGGGATAAGAGTTCTAAGGGCAGATCAATGATCAGCACTGGGGTAACACATCATTGGGGGGAGTTCAAAGAAACAGATACCTCATTTTCTGGGACACAGATAAGAAATCTGTTCGGTTTCTGAATGAGGAGAAAGCACGAGTTAATATTGGCATGAACTACATATTTCTTAGTTTGTTGTATATCATACGCCCTAGTTAACTGTACAGTAATGCATGTATTTCTCATGTCAAAGTTACTCTAGGAAAATGGTAAACCTCTAGTGATGGCTTCAGTTATGCTAAAAAATGCTCTATTATCCTCAGAGTCCCATGTATTCAGGGGTCTTGGAAGATTCTACATTTTTTTAAAAAATAAAGTATCAGTTTATTTTGAAAGAAAGAAAAACGATGCGCATTTTGTTTTATCCTGGTTTCAAAATGGTTTTGCTACAAGTTATTCCGACTCTTCCCATTCATAACATTTTCCGGTTTGGTTTTTATTGTCTTAAGACAGAAAATGGAGCTGACATTTATAGAATTATTATTGTCTTTCTCTCTTTTGAACTGCTCTATATGGGGGAACTGGGTCTGAAGGAAGCAATTAAGGACCTTTCCCAATATCACGCAACAGAGACTAGGATTGCTGGAATTCAAACCCTGTCCAGTCCTGAATCTCATTCCTGTAACGACCACTCTGTATTTCCTCTGAAAACAACTGAGGGTAAGGAAGAGAAATCCGGCTGTTGCCTGTGTGAATGTCTTTTAATTCTTGGCTGCCTATCAGACAACCACATAGCAGAATTTGAGGAGGAAGTAAAACAGAAAATGTGAAAAAGACTAACCGTAACAGGTATGGCAGAAGAAAGGATGCAGAGGAAATTTAGTTCTTATACACCCAGTAAGAATGTAAAATGATATAATCGTTATCACAAAACCATTTGGCAGTTTCATCAAAAACGAAACACAGAATGATTCATATAATCCAGCCATTCAATTCCGAGGAATTGACTCAAAAGAAATGAAGGCATGTGCCCATACAGACCCTGTACACACATTTTTGCAACTTTGTGTTCAAGTCTTTGTATGAACTTACGCTTTCCACATGGAAACCACTCAAACTTCCTTCGATAGGTGAATGGATAGACAAATTGTCATTTATATATACAGTGGAAATTGAGTGAGAAATGAAAAGAAATTAAATATTGCTATGTGCTTCAACACAGGTGAGTCTCAAAATAAATATGCTGAATCAGTGAATCCAGGAAAAATAAAAGTGTGCATACCATATGACTTAATTTACATAACCTTATGTAAAATGCAAACTAATTTGTAATGACAGGAAAAAGATTAATGATTACATTGGGACAGCTCAAGTGGTGTGGGAAGGAACAAGAGTGTAGGTTACAAAGGGGTATGTGGAAGCTTTTCAGTGGTGATGGATGTATTTATTATCTTGATTGTGGTGAAGGTTTCTAAGGTCTATACATGTGTCAAAACTTATCAAATTGTACACTTTAAATATGGCACCTTATTGCATGTTAATTATGCCTCCGTCTTCAATAAAAACCTTATCTGTTTATACAGAAGTGCGCACACACACTCTGGCAGTGATGAGTGACACCTAGGCAAAAAGCGCAGGTGTTCCATGAGTCCAGCCAGTTTGCGGTGGGCCTACTTTAAATTTAATGTAAGAAAAATACTGACTTTCTACACTAGAATTTTGTTCAAAGCCATAACAATTAAGTAATGTGATACTTAATTTTTTCCCATTGTTGTCTTGCTTTATTTTGTACATTTAGAATTCTCAGTCTTGGCACTGCAAAATGTATTAAACTTTATATTGCTTGAATTTAAAATAACATTTTAAGAGAGATTCTATACTATTTTACTAGTGGGATAACTAACCTGGGTTTCCTAATGTGTTAGAATAAAGGCATTTCTATATTTATCTTGATAGTGTGAATTCACAATACTTCAAAATATCACCAACAGAAACAGCTTATATTTGGGGCTTTAAAAATAAATATTCCTACCTGCATATCTAGATGAAGAACACATTTGTTCTAAAGTTCTGAAAGTTGTCCCACAAAACTGTGTACTTTCCCCTGGGTTCCTTAGATTCATGATAAGTATCCATTAATTTGATGGAAACATTTTTATTATTTTCTATTAATAATATAAATATTATTAAGATTATCAGTCATTTTTCTATATTTTATAAAACTTAGGATAAAATGATATTTGTATCAATTTAGAAGCCAGTAAATCATGAAAAATGGCCTTATACTCAAGTATGCCTATAACTTTATGTTAGAAAATCCTTCCAGGATAATCATCAACTATTTTTACTGGGTATGCAACGTGTCAAAAGTATTGCAGTGGACATGATGATAGAAACAGATAGTTTGAACACAACATTCGTTTATTTAACAAATATCCATTTGCATTTCCAATGTGAACCAGGTATTTCACTAGGTACTGGGCTATGAGGCTCAACAAGAAGGACGTGATCTTGGGTTTCATGGCATTAACATTGCAATGGGAGGGTACAGACTAAATAATAATTTATCTGTACTAAGTATATTTCATTTGGGAATAAAATGGGTGAAAAGACTCTTGATAAATTGAAGATACAGGATTTACATTTTATTTAAATAGTAAATGTATCTTAAATTTGAATTTAAATCAATGTAAACTTAACAAGGTTAAGTATGTATATGTAAATACTTTGTAGCTTTTTGGAAGTATACATAAAATATTTAGAAATTAAGCTTTCTAAGAAATTTTAATTCCATCACTCTTTGGTCTTTTACAGAAACAAATGATTCTTGAAGACCTCCCTTCCAGTAGCAGTGACCTAATTCCACCAACTCTTCTACTGACTACATCCAGAAACGCTTGGAAAAACATCTGAAGGGATGAGAGATCAGGAGAAGAAGAAAGACTGGTGCCATTATTCCTTTGGGGGATTTGCTGATTCTTGAGAGGGTTGCGGGGGGAAATTCTGACAGCCTCTCTTGGCTGGGGTCCAGTGAATGACGTTCAGGAGTCACCAAGAAGTGTTCCCTGGTGAGCCCTCTACTCTCTGGATTGGGACCTCAGAGATCTCTGTCCAAGGATAAAAGTTAACCAGAAGTAAAGAAATCCTCACAGGTAAATCCTCATAGGTAATCTATCCTCATAGATTACCTTCCCATTATCTCCATTCCTCAAAGAGGATAAAGGTGATGAAGGGTTGCTAGTGCCCAGGCATTAACAGAAGATAAATTCTCTATGGAGGATGATACAAATTATTCAAGACTCTAACTTATTTCTACAAAATATTTCCAGCTATAATGCCCAATATATATTAAAAACACCCAGATGTGATATCACAGTGATGGATACTTATCATGATACATTTATCCAAACCCGTAGTATGTGCATAAAGCACAAACCATAATCTAAATTATGGGCTTCGAGTGATTAGGACGTGTCAATGCGGTTCACCAATTGTAACAAATGTACCACTGCTATGGGAATTGCTAATAATGGGGGAGGGCCCTGGCTAGTATAGCTCAGTGGATTGAGCTCGGGACTGTGGATCAAAGGGTCACTGGTTCGATTCCCAGTGAGGGCGCATGCCTGGGTTGCAGGCCAGGTTCCCTGTGGGGTGTGTGTGTGTGAAAGGCAACTATACATTGGGTTTCTCTCCCCCTCTCTCTCCTTTCTCTTCTCTCTAAAAAGAAATAATAAAAATTAAAAAAATAATGAGGGGAGGGTGTGCATGTTTGGGGAAGGGAGTATATCGGAAATCTCTGTGCTTCCTCCTTAATTTTGCTGTGAAACTAAAACTGCTCTAAAAAAAGGAAAGTTTAAGTAAACAATTAAAAAACACATGCAAATATATAGGAAGGGAAACACAAATTAACAGAAACAATAGAAAATAAAATCATACCCACAGTTGCCCTAGATATTGAAATAAAGTTATATATAAGTTAATTCAAGAAGTAGAATACAGGATTAAAACTTTGGCAAAGAAATGCAAAGTATAATAGAAATGACAGATTGGGTGGAAAAAGAATCACATTCAAATTTTAAGACTGAAAATTAGAGTTACCAAACTTAAAAACTCAAATAATATGTTTAAGAGCAGATTATAGACAATAAAAATAAAAATCAGTAAACTGAAATCAAAAACAAAAAAATAGAGAGAATGAAGCAATTTGTTTTCCTGTTTGCCTTTGGTCTGCCTCCTCCCACTGTAATGCCAGCTCCCTGGGTCCCAGGGCCGTGGCTTGCTCGCTGCCATTGCACTGGTGCTACCAGAATTCTTAGTGCAAAGTGGATATTCATTGCAAAATTGCTGGATAAAAGAAATATTTGTCCAGAAAATTAATTTCTATAACAATTGACACTGTAATACAGTTGACAGTGTGTGCTAATAATACATTAAAATAATTTTCTAGAATAATTCAGTGAAGAAAAGAAGAAAAGAGAGATAAAAGGTACTAGAATTAGGGAGGGAGGGAGAGAAGGGGGTGGGGTGAGCAGAGGGAAGGAGGGAGGAGCAGGGAGGGAGCGATCAGTCAGCTCAGCACTGCTGCTACTCAGAGGTCACGTGGTCGTGAGCGTATATAATACTACAGGGTCTACATATAAATTACTGGGGTGAGTAAGTGAATTTAGAAAGTTGCTTTATTTAAGGTCAACACACACAAAATCAAATTTATATATTTATACTAGAAATAATTAGGAAATGGAATTTTGAAAGATAAAATTACATCAAAATGTAAAATATCTCTGAAGAAATATGAAAATAGATGTGTAGATTACTCAATAGAAAGGTATAAAATGGAAATATGTTAAATGAATGCTTGAAAGGAAAGAATCGATTGAGGGTACATGTAAATGTCCTTCTTATATCAAGGCTTTCTACAAAGCTGTGATATTTAAGGGAAGTTTTTAGATATGAGGACAGAAAAATAGGCCAATGCAATAATATGGCAAGCCCAGGGAACTGTGTGTACATGGACACTTGATTCTCACGAAGCTGATATGATGAGAAAGATAAGTTATTTTTGTAAATGGTGCTGGGCAATTGGATACTCATAAGGAAAAAGGTAAAACTTGAACCCTACTTAACATCATTCAGAACATCAATTGCCAATTAGATTATAGATCTTAATGTGAAAAGCAAATCAATACAACTTTTAGGAACAGATTTCACAATAGCAGCACTATTGTATTTTGGCCAAATAATTCTTTCTTTGCAGGGGGCCTGCACACTGTGCTATGGTCAGCAGGATCCCTGGCCTCGACGCACGGGGTGCCAGCAGGCCTGAGAAACGAAAAGTTTCTTCAGACACTGACAAATGTCCCCTGGTGCAAAACTGTCTTCAACTGAGAACTACAGTTCTAGAAGATAATGTAGAAGAATATTTATTATTTAAGATAAAAACAACTTCTTAAACAGGACTTAAAGTGCTCTAATCAAAAATAAAAACTGTTAAATTTTACTATGAAATTCTGTTCATCACAAGACATCACCAGAGAGTAAACAGGCAAGCCACAGAGTGGCAGAAAATAACAGCAGTCCAACCAGCAAGGGGCTCTTAACCAGATTTTATAAAGAACTCAGTAAGAAAATGGCAAACACTTAATAGAGGAATGGTCAAGAAACTTCACTAAATGAAGATATCCAAATGACCAAGAAAGATTTTTAAAAAGCTCAGCATCACTAGTAATTAGGAAAATGCAAATAAATCAAAAGGAAATTCTACCAGAAATGGCAAAATGGGAACTCCTGACAATACCGGGAGTGACCAAGGATATAGACGGGTCAGCGCACGTGACTGCAAAGGGATGGACAGTAAGTACTTCAGGCACTGCAGGCTCCGCTGTCACTGTCACCGAGGATTCAGCTCTGCTGCCACACCACCAGTGCAGCCACAGACGGCAATTTCACTCTTAGGTCACACACTCCTTAGAAATGTAATCAAACAAATTGAGAGATGGTTGTAAGAAGTTATTGCCCTATTTTTGGTAATGAAAAGAAATAGAAATATCTCATGCATCTACTGATAACAAAAAGGATACACATACTGTAATGTTTAAAAATAAAATATTTCATTGCAACAGAAATAGAATGCACCATGAGTGAACTAAAGAGATACAATGATATTTGAAAGAAACCAGACAGAAAAGAGTATTGTTTTACTCTTTGATTTAACTTTTCATAAGCAGTCATCAAAAATGCACCTTTTATACTTTAGATATATTATAATAAAAGTATATAAATATGTTTAGTAAAACCACTGTGTTTAGTAAAACCACAGTATTTAGCAATATTTAGTTTATATAAAAACATTAATAAAAGGAAGTATTACCATAAAAGTCAGGGTATAATTGCAGATTGAGAGAAGGCATATAGAAGCATTCTGAGATGCTATCTATATACTCTTTTTTAATTTTTAATATGTTTATTGATTTTAGAGAAAGAAGAAGGGAGGAGAGAGAGAGAAACACTGATGTGAGAGAGAAACGTTGATTGGTTGGCTGCCTCCCAAACACACCGGACTGGGGCCTGAACCCCCAACCTAGGTGTGCACCCGGGCTGAGCTTCAAACCCGCAACCTTTTGGTGGCTGGGCTGCATTCTCTGTATTGCCCTAGATGGTGTTTACACAAGAATTTTCTGTGTTTTTTGCACATATGCCCTTTTTTGTTTCAGCACTCTATTTTAAAATAAAATATTTGAAAACACAATTTACTGAAATTTTAGGGTTTCTTTGCTATAATCTGGGTCAGAGTCACAACATGTCAATATTTCTCCTCTCATATGATCACATCAAACAAACTTATGGGATTTTATGTGTAAAAAATATATATACTGCAGTTCATTTCCCAATTTTTCCATTCTTGCTGTGCATTTTGCTCCCTACTGAGAAGAGTCACTAGTTTTATGAAAAACATAGTTTTAAATCAGGTGAGCCTTGAAATGCTGACATACACCTCTTTCAATGGTTCTCAGCCCTAGCTGCATATTAAAATCAGCTAACTTTAAGAAATTAAAAAAAAAAAAAAACAGAGTCTTTCTATAGCTCAGACTAAAGCATTCTCTGGGTGCAGCCCAGGTGTTTTTAAAAGAAGTTCCCCTAGCTTTAGGAGCAATTCAAGTGTTTCCTCTTCCAATAAAGCTAATCTAATTTAAAAATTAAAAAATAAAACAAGGAAAGTTTAAATTCTGACTCTGTCACTTAAAAACAGTTTTCGCTTTGACAATTCAGTAATCTTCCTGAGCCAAGTTTTCTGATTTGAAAGGGAGATACATCTGTCTATCTAACAGACTTATTATATTGATCAATAAAAAAATTCCAAGAGAAAACAATTTGAAATGTATACAACTCCAGTTTTTCAATGCTTCCCCCAGTAATTTCAGTACGTAGCCTAGTATTATGTAACATAGTCATTCAAATCCTTGAGTTCAAACCCGTTTCCAGAACAAACCTAGACACACAAAATAACCTGTCTATGCCTCAGTTACTCAGCCCATACAACAGAGAAAATAATGGTATCTGTTATTAAACGGGACAAGGCACTGAGCCCGATGACAGTTATACAATGAATGCTCACCAGTTGTTAGCTGTTATTAAGAGTCATTCTTTATCATTGTTGCTCATGGGGTATATTATTATTATAAAGCACCAAATAATGTTTGACTTGAATCATAGCATAAAGGACTTTAGAAAAGAGTAAATAATTATTATTAGTTGCTGAAAATTACAGTTATAACTATTTTATTATTTAAATTATAATGCAATTTATCAAAATATTTCTAGGTTAATTCCCTTGAAGAAAATTCCAAAGGAGGAACATTATGTTGTAAATGATAAAAGCCATCATATAGTCACCTTTTCTGTGTTTATTTAGAATTATATTGAGAAAAAAGTTATATAATTACTCCAGAGAAATGAATAAAAAATAAAGAACCCTACTTATTTCACTAGACCTATTGAAGCATCAACAAACACTGTTAATATGGTCAAGTGCTCTTTGTCCAGATAAGGAATGAGATTATTATATAATACATTTCAGTATTTTTTACCACAACTTACAGAAAAAGTAAATATCTATTGACAACTAATACTTCATAAAAACCCAAATGATACCTGACTGAATTAGAGTTAAAAATAAATTTTCAAAAAATTAAATTTCCTTTTTTCTCTATGTAACATGGCCATCATTGTGGGAGATGCAACCAGTTGTCTATTGTGTCCCTAAGGCGAGCAACTTTCTAAGTTATCTTTGGGTTCTCATACTCCTCCCCCATATAATTCGAATTCGACAACAGCTCTAATAGTTATTTCCTCCTTTCCATCTCCATAAATTCTTAATCATCTCTGGCTTGAATCACTGAAACATATTCCTTATCAGCAGCCCTGCTTCTAAATTTTCTCCCTTCTCCCTTTTAATTAAGCAAAAATGACATGACTGAAATCATATTTCTGATTCACTGCTGTATTTTATTAAAACTCTTCCCCTTAAATCCCTCCACTACTCAGCCAACAGCCTTCCATCAAATTCAGATAACAAACCTTATCCAAACCTCAATGCATTTCATTGCATTATTTTTCTCCAGTTCCTTCCTCACTCCCCAGCTACTCTCTTTGCTCCAAAACTATTCTTCCCACCTTAGTGTATTATCTTCCCCTTTCTCACATTCCCTTCTAGTATTCGCAGTTTGTTTTCAATGCTCCTCTAGCCTCTGCATGGTGCATATGGCATATCTTAAAAAGTATTATGAGATATACATTGTTTTCTTCAGAATGATAAAGTACCTCTAACCTTCTATGCTTAAGAGGATAAAGTTCTAGAAAGCAGCGAAATAGTAATACCTTCTGCCTGGACTGGGAGCACTGGGAGATGTTTATAAATACAAAGTCTCATGAAAGTAGCTAGAACATAACCTCCTGAGGGCAGAAGTTTTATCTGTTCTGTTCACTGCTATAGCTGCAGAGCCTGGAGACATAGCATATAGTGGTCACAATAAATATCTGTTGAATACACTAAATGAATAAATGAACAAGTATATACCCACAAGATTGATCCATGCTTGCTATACAGAGACTCTGTACAGAACATATAACTATTCTCAGCATGAAATACAACTATATCTATTTTCCTATGGTGCAAGCTCAGTAACTGTTTATTCAAGTACTTCTACATTCTCTGTATCATTCTATACCTGAGAGTACTTATGTTAGTCTGCTTGGGTGGATCCAACAGAATATCATTCTTTGGGTGGCTTATATGCAACAATTTATTTCAAACAGTTCTGGATGCTAGGAAGTCCAAGACCAAGGCTCTGGGTTTGATGTCTGGTGGAAACTCACTTTCCGGTTCATTGATGACTGATATGCTGCTGTGCCCTCTTATAGTAAAGTGGGACGAGAAAGTTTTCTGTGTCTCCTTCACAAAAGCATTAATCTCCTTTATGACGGCTCTCACCTCATGATTTAATAGCCTTCCAAAGACCCCCACCACACTGGGGGTCAGATTTAAAAATACAAACTTTGGTGGGACACAACATTAGCAGTAATCAAAAAAATAATAATAATCAAATAAAAAAAAATACTGATGCCACTTTACCTAGAAATGGAATGAGGGCAATTACCTTAAAGGTTTGGGAGAGGATTTAATTCTACATTCATATAAGTCACATGCCAAGTATCCATTATGGCCAATATATTTATCCTTCCAAGTCAGATTGTATTAGAGACATCTGTGAGCATCATGATTTTATTAACTCTTTTTTTTTCTTTTTAGAAAATTAGAATAAAATGTTATGTGTTCATTCACTAATCGGGTGAAACCGTGGGTTTAAATGTTGTTAGGGACTTACTAGAAATAAATAAATTGTAGATATAATAGTTTTTAACCCCAAATAAAGCATATACTATTTCTTAAAGAGAAAAACATTTTTCATAAAAATGAAAAATTCAATAAATGACAGATAAATGCATTTCACAAAGATTTTTGTCTAAAATCACCTACAACTTGAACTGTGTCTGTGGTCGTTCTGTGAGAACAGAGCTGAGTGCTGGCTACCACATAGACAGACCAAGCATATTGGAACACCAGCAAAATGGGGCACGGCCCCTAGAACCATCTTCATGAGATCAGATTTCTTACATTTTCTTTGGACTTATTTTATGCTTTGGCATTGTTTTTTTATTTCTAATTACATAACAAAGAGTAGTTGAACATTGCCTTTAGTGTTAGTTCCTTTAAAAGTCTTATTCTGGATTTCTGGAGAGAAGTTGGGGAGATCAAACTGATGTTCAGGAAGTGCAAACCCAGACTGACACTCTTCTTTCTGATGGCTTCAAAGCCATGGCCAGAGAGAGCTCCTCTGAGCAAACGAGCACTCATTCCAGGGGTGTGATGGCTGATTTTATGTGTCAGATTGACTGGGCTCCAAGGTGCCCAGACATTTGGTCAAACATTATTCTGAGTATTTCTGTGAGGGTGTTTGTGGAGTAACATTTGAAACAATAGACTGAGTAAAGTAGCTTGCCCTCCTGTGGTGGGTGTGCCTCATTTGGTCAATTGAAGACCTGAATTAAAAAAAAAAATGGATGAATTAGAGGGAACTCCTGTCTGACAGTTCAGCTGGGGCACTGCTGTTTTCTGGTCTGGACTCAAATAGAAACATTAGCTTTTCTTGGGTCTCAGACTGGCTGTTGTTTGCTCTGAAACTTACACCATAAACTCTCTGGTTCTCAGGCCTCTGGATTCAAACTGGAACTACTCATAAGCTCTCCTGAGTGTCCGAACACAGATCTTGGAACTTTGGACTCCATAATTGCATGAGCCAATTCCTTGTAATCAATCTTTTTTAGATAGATAGATAAATAGATAGCTCTACAGACATAGTTATAGCTATAACTAAATACATAAATGTATATTTCTTATTAGTTCTCTTTCTCAGGAGAACTTTGACTAATACAGGGGGCATTTATTATCAGAAGGTCATGTTTCACTTTTTTTCTTTTTGACCCTATGTTATAATATTGTTAAAGGAAGTCAAGTAAAAAAGTAAAGAAATTGACAAAGTGTGCTTACAAAATTCCCTTATAAATATGGTTTGTTCAAAGGTACTTGTGCAGAGTAATGAATCATTAAAATAAAGAAAAAATAAAGAGGAAACCTACACATTAAAAATATAGCTCTTGAAAATTAAGTGGGTACGTGTTGTGCCCAGAACATAACATCCAGGTCTTCGCAGGCGCACATGGGTGCTGGGGCCCTGAGTGTACTAGGTGACAGCACAGGCTTTAGACTTAACAGTCCTGGGTTTCATTTCTTTCTCTGCGGCCTAAAAATTGTCTGACTTCAATCGACTGACTTTATCTCTTTTGGTTTTCATTTCTCATTTACAAGGTGGGGAAAAACCTCTACTTTTGGGGTGTGTTTTGAGGATTAAATGAGAGAATACATACAATTCTCGCCGAGTTGCATATAATGGCACACAAAGCGGGTCCCTCCCGCCGTTACACAGCTACACGCACAGAGCCACGGTGTGTGGGTGACGCCTGCGTTATACACACATGAGGCTCAGATGCAGCTCAGAGGGACGACTTGCTGGGCGTGGAGCGCCGGCCGTTGAGTGAGGTTCGGACACTTGTCTTCTCACCAGTCTCCGTGAGAATGCGACATTTCATTATGATTCAGTCTTTTAATTATTTATAGTAATAGAATTCTTTTCAACTGTTACTTGGTTTAATATTTGAAATTCAGCAATGCTCTGAATATTATTTTGTCTTAATTTTATAAAGGAGTCTGTTAGGTCAGAGAGAAAAATTACTTGCCCATATCATACCTCACAAATGGTATAGTAGAGATTAGAAACCAGGTCTTCTGATTTCACCTCTTCCCATTATCCACAGCCTTATTAATATTATAGGCATCACTTAAGAGCAATCACATGAGATAGGTCCATAAATAAATCAAAAGTATAAGTGACATAAAGAATTGTTCTCATCAGTTCTTAGCTTTATCACATATATTGAGGACCGTTACATAAAAATGATGCTAATAAATATTTGTGCAGTGCTTTAGAAGTACGAGGTGATTTAAAGGTATAAGTTAATTTCACATGGCTTAACTTATTTAAGTTTTCCTATTGCTCAAGTGAGAAAGTCAAACTAAACCTGGATTTCATTACTTTTAGCCCCAATTATGTTCTACTATGCTATAGCTGTTTCCAACTTTTCAGTTTTATTTACTTATTGACAATCTGACAGGAAGCATGACTAAAAGAAGAGGGACAGATCAAATTTTGTAGAGAAGGATGAAATAAGGAAAGATTAGAAGAATAGTTCATGATTAGGTAATTAACCATAGACCAGAGAATCTGTTTTGCATGAGATAAGACCTCTGTGCTTTCGCTGAGTAATTTAAAAATTCTGCTAAGTTTCTGACACTTCTCAAATGTAGCATCTTTAAGATTCATCTACCTTTCAAAAATCAATAGTAGGAAGAACTGTCTTCTCCTCTACCATAAGTGTGCTTTTGCTATGCGATCGGAACGAAGCCATGAAATAACCAAATACCGTGAGTGTGCTTTGACAGGTTTTCCAGTGTTGGCTGCTACAATCAAGCACATTTCTACAACACTTTAGCTCGGGGCAAAAGAAGTATTTCTCCCAATGTCCTTTGCTGGAAAAGTCCTTACCTGATCTTTCAAGGACTGAAAATCAATCTGCTTTGTCTATGATTTCAAAACTTTAAGGGTCATTTCTAGCCAATTTATTCTTCTGTGTGTATAGCTAAAAAGTAGTCCAGGAAATGAAAAGTGTCATAAAGAGCACTGATTGGGTAATTTAGCAAATACGTGCTGAGTAACTACTGTGCACACAGCATTGTATTAGGTGCTGGGTACCACAGAAAAGTAAAAGAACAGCAGTCTCACAAAAGCTTACAGTCTATGTGAACCACTATTCTAAAATTTCAGTTGCCCTAAAGTCTATTTTAAAAATAATTAGAAATTTACAAGATGCCAAAGTACATTTTTTCAGTTTTTAAAGTATTTTCAATTCAGAAAAAAAAGGAATAGTAATATCAAAAAAAGGAGACATAAATACCTCTCCTATAGTAGACACACTGACTGAATTCTGCTGATATAAAGTAGCACAGGTGTTCAATGGACTGTATATAGGAGGCCAATTTGTTGTTTAGCATCAAAGAACCAGGTAAATTGCTTTTTACCTGGGGACTCTTGTTTTATAGAAATAACCACAAGTGCAGGACTGGTAAATAGTGATGAATAATCAACAGTTAATGCACTCTCTGACTTAGGCAGGGAGAAGGATAGTGGGGTTGAGAACATGGAGGTTGGAGGGTTCATAAGATGACAAGAAGTTCAGGTTTTGACCAGTTCTGTATAGCACCAAAATCAATTTATAAATAGATTCAGTCTTTTCACATTTTTTCCTTGTTCTTTCTACTTCCACTGAGTTGAAACGAAGATCTCTGAATCCTAGAAGACAACTTGAAAAAAATCATATTTAACCTTAGACTCTGCAGTCAATGGGAGGTTTTTACTTGATGGAGAATCCTCTCTGTGCATTTTTTACTGTTTCAAATATGAAGAGGCAGGAAAGCAGAAGAGGCTTCAGAGCGGGTTGGTCTGCCGCTCTGCACAGGTATATGCTCCGAACCATTAAAGGACTCCTCATTCGCTGAACAAATATTTATTGAGTAGCTACTCTGTGTCAGGCACCGGTGAACAAGACAGGCATGGTCTGGAACTTTAAAAGGTCATGTCATGCTAAATTGCCATTGACAGATTAAAAAAAACAATAAGTCCAGAAGGACAGAATGATTACAGATACCTGCTAACCCCTTTTGCCCACACATATAAACATCACATCATCAGCTGACAGGTATGTTCGTGACAAGAATAATTTTCAGAACATCAGCCCTCACTGCAGTCTGTTTCTAACCTGGAGCTTTCACTGATACTATTCAGTAAGCATTCATGCTTGGGTTGTTTTAACCTGGAGAGCAATGTTTTAATCACTCAATGTGCAGTTATTGATCATCCATACCTATGCATAGCACAATGCTGGCTTACTGCAATATAGTTCTTCATTTTATGGAAACCAGAAGGAGAAAGAGAAAATTTCCTTTAAATATATTGTATCAACTAAGAAGAATGTATCAAAATACCTCAAATGTTCCAAAAGTTTGGCCTTTCAACAAATTTTCAGATGCTTTTTTATTTCTCTTTTGTTGCATCTCCTGGCTTCCTTTCTGATCTGTTTGGTAGGGAATATGTCTCAAGTTCTGTTCACGGATGTCTAACCTCGGGATTGGAATAGAAAATACGAAGCAGGTTTCTGCCTATATTAGAAAATTTTCATCTGCAGATGGTATTTCTCCCTGTGCAAAAGACAGAAGCCAAATCTAGTGTTCAGATAGCATCTTAAAAATTAAAAGTCACTTTTCTACTGGTTAGCACTTTTCAGACAGAATAGATGTTCTACTTCTACAAAATTGCTCTCATAGTTCATCTCCAGCCTGTTTGCTTCAGCCTGTCTAATTGCTAGAGAATTGAAATACTCCCGACAGTTCATGAGCAGCACTCCCCAAGCTCACTGGGGGCTCACCACTGTCCTGGCTCCTCTTCCAGGAAGCCCCCACTTGTCCTGCTAACAACACAGACACCACTGGTTCACACGTAGCAAACAAAGTGTTTCTGGGACACTGCTCACCCTATGGTTGGTTTCAGTTCTGACTGGTTTGTGCTCAAGAAACATCCACAGTTATGTGTTTTGAATATTAAATCTATTTCAAACAAGGAAAATTCATTAAAACCCTGTTTTGGCCTTAGATGAGGATAAGCTAATGAAAGATAGTCCTCTACCCATTCACCTCTGAGTTTTTTATGGGAAAGACTTTATGAGAAAAGACTAGGAAAGCAAAAAACAAACAAACAAACAAACAAAAAAAACCTTGGCACTGGTGGGAAAGATGAAAGAACATTAAAAATTCATAGAGCTTTGGGATCTCTTCCAGGTCTACCGCAGTTGGCCTTGTGTCTATCCTGTCTGGCTGATGCTATTATAACCTAAACCTTCAAATGTCTTCAGGGGGTGAAAGACAGGACTGATGTGTAGTTTATCCATAGTCGGGGAACATCCATTGCATGACTGCTTCTGTAAGCAATATCCACCTATGAGTGCTTTCTATTTTGTGCCAAAAATGAAGCTCCAATAAAGTCCCTGATCTAGAAATGGATACCTTGCTTGGTAATTGTGTCATGTCATTTTCCCCCTCTTATTCTGACATGCCAATAAACGGGCTTATATTTTCCTTTTTAGGTTCACTGGTTCAAAAACAATTCAGTTGAACCATAATAATTGATTGAAAGCCATAGATACACACACACAAAGAGTGAAATAGGATGTAATGGATTTGATCTTTTACCCTCCCCCAAAAAGTCATTCTATAACTTATTTTTTCTTAGCATTGACTTGTAAGGTTGTCTCTTTATTAGGTTCCAGGGAATAAGCAAATTAATCTGTGCTAACACTGCCATGTCCATCCACAGAGGCGACATATTTGCATTTGAATTAATTTATTTAGTAATATTTAGTAAACACACATTCAGTACCCAGCAGTATGCTTAAAGAAGGAGAAATTGAAGAATATAAAACACAAACCCAGCCCAGCGGGGCAGTATGAATCACAGCAGCATTGTTGTCACACAGTGTTTTGTTCCTTAAAGTGTCTGCAGATGAGAGCAGCTACTTGAATGCAAAGAAAGGAAGTTCTATGTGTACAGTACAGTTGGGAAAAGTGGGGGGGAAAGTGGTGAGAACATTTATTCACAGTGGATTCTTGTTTGTGATAGTTGTGTTCTATAAAGCCACGCAAACACTGAGTTAGTGAATATAGAATCATTATTTCTACAAGAAAAATAGAATTAGGGTCCTTTGAGCTTCTGGTCAAAACATTGTCATCAACCCATCAATACATAATCTGTTTTACGTATGTTTCTGTTAAAAACACCTTAGGCAATGCATATATTTTTATCCATTACCATTGAGATCACAGTGTACACAGCACTGGAACGCATGTCTAAAAGAAGCTTACATAACAAACCCATTTTCTCCATAAGGAATATTGCAGCTTTCTGGTGCTGAGGAACACTAGTCGGCATTTTAGCACCATGTTTGGGAACCATTTTGACTAGCAAAATCAGTGACAGAAAGCAGAGAGACGCAGGCATGTGGTACTAAATAGGCTGGGAAAGCACACTTGCTCACAGTGCAAGAGCTGAAACAGGAAGGCAGAACATCGCCTTGTTCAGCCTCAGCTAAGAATGTGTGCGCCGGTGGGTGACTCAAATATTTGGCTGCTTCATGCCTGTGCGTGAATGATCATGAGAACACTGTGAGCATTCAGTTTGGAGTTATAAATACATTTTAGCAAGTAGGAAAATTTGATATTATGGAACCCATTAATAACGACATAGATTGTATTTAGAAAGAGATCAGATGATCTTCCTTAAAAATAACGTGGGAGAGGAAAAGAACACAGTAACTTGGGGAGGTGGTACAGAAGTGGCTCATGTTGCTGTGGACCAGTGTTTTTCAGAGTGCGCTACCTAGACCACCAGCAGCAGCACAACCAGGGGGCCTGTTAGAAGGGCAGATCTTGGATCCCACCCCAGACTTGCTCAATCAGTTCTCTGGGGAAGAGACTCAGCAGGACATCCAGGTGACTGTGGTACACAGAACCACCACTGTAGATGGTTCCAGCTGAAGAAGAAGAACTGGAAATAAACAAAGGCTGGCAGCTAGGTAGGTAGGTAGGTAGGTAGAATGTAATATAATTTGTCAGTATCCTGATGGCCAAGTCATAAATTGGTCATCATCTAAAACTAATAGGTGAATTTTTCTTTTTGTTTTACAGAAGGAAAACAAGTTTGCAAAATTGATCATTAAAGTTAAAAGGCCTAAAGCAGGATCTCTCAACCATGGCATTATTGACATCCTGGGTTGGAAATTTTTGTGTTGTTAGAGGGACCCTATACATTTTGGGATATTTAGCAGCATCTCAGGACTCCACCCACTAGACGCTAGTCACACCTCCCCTTACTTGTGACGAGGAAACATGTCTCCAGATATTACGAAATATCCCTTGGGAGGCAAAATTTCCTATTGACCTGCCTACTGAGAGCTACTGACCTAAGGTAGTGTTGTTTTGATCTGTTTATTAGGGATAGTTTATTCAGCTTCATTTAGCTAGTATTTATTAAGCACCAATTGGGTCTCAGCATGGGCTTGAGATAGAAAGGCAGAAATAAACAAAACACAGTTTATGTTGACTTTTTTCCTGAGGTCTTAAATTTTAGAAACCAACTGACCCATATTTAAAAGGTGGGGAATGAGTGTTCGTATTCTGATTTCATATAGATTTAAGCCATTGACCGAGAGATTTAGTTGTTGACATTCTGGATGTGAGAAAAATCCAATTTTGAAACCACAGAGCTGTCCACAAATGTTAGACTGGAACTTTGTTACTGATACGCCTTGGCTTTTGTGTGGTCCGTTTGTCATTTCAAGCTTCAGCTAACACTTGTCATCACTGAACACAAAGCAAAGGGTGAGTAGACGCGGAGGTAATCAGGCAGACTCCGGTATGCTGTCCCTTTGCCTCTGGGCCTGAGCTTTCAATGACTAGGGGCGGGCGCTGCACCTTCTGAAGCACTTTAGCTCATACATTTAGTTTCATGCAAGCAGCAAGCGAATCATTTTATATACTTTGAGAGAACTGCAGTGATTGAAGAAAACTTTAGTTAGGCCAAAACTTTATTTTACAGAATAGAAGACTGAGGACCCAAGCTGTCACCGATGGCTCATTTCTCCACTGTAACATCTAAGTCTAAACAATATGCATGTATTTATGTATGTATGTACAGGGTGTGACAGAAGTAGATTTATAGCTAGTTGCATGGAAAATAATACAATAATTAATAGATAATACAAATATAAACTCTGTGTTCTGTGTGCTCACAACTGTAAACCTATTTTTGCCACACCTGTATGTATGTATTGTATATGTGTGTGTGTGTGTGTGTATGTAAAAAGAAGCTTTATTGAGAGCTCCATATACAGAACATAAATATAAGAATCAGTAGTTAAGTCCTGATCTTGGCTTCTCAAAACAATTACCTATACATAGGTTGAACATATAATTTATTGACCAAACCAGGATATTTTTAGAGTGAATTACAGTAGAATAACAAAGGACTATAAAGACTGGCCTAGACAAACAAGGATTTATGATCACTTTAGCTACAGAGGATTAAAAATTCAAGTTCACAGTTTTAGGAAGTAATGATGAGTCTAGTCAAGGGCGTGAGAATCATTATGTTTAAAAAGCTCCCAGACTGGTTCTATTCGTGCATTGCTGAGACAGAGACTGGCTACCCTGGTACAGAGCAATTAGATGGAGGAAGCCCCCCAGCAGGTCGATAAACAGCCTCAAGGAATTGTGAGAGGGCTGTCAGTAGCTAAGGAACTCTTATTTTTCCTTTCACAGCTTCTCAAAGTGCCTCGTCCATCTCCCTGACATTCCCAGTCCTGCTGATGGACTTGTCTACAACCGATTTAAAAATGTGCAACAGAACTTTTTACACCTCCTAGTTGGCTACAAGAAAACATATTCAGGTATTGAGCCTTTTCCATTTATGGCCCAAATCTCACTTGACCAGGTATTTGGCACCATAATGTTATATTCTTTAGCAGGTGTCTCCTTTGGACTCTATCCTGGCAATTTCAGGGAAGTTATTATTTTTAAATGGTCAGCAAAAGTTAATTTAATGAGTCTTGGCCATTTAATAACATCAGTGGCTTATGGTTAGAAATCAAGTTAAGGGGGATTTAAAAGGTGAGTAACAGAACCAAATCACTGTAAGCAATTACGTATCCCAAAGCAAATACTACACACGTTAGTCCTTGTCCGTCTCAGTAATTTTAGTGATTAGTACAGACTATCAGTTGGAACTTGATAAAAAGGCACACAATTTAATCAAGTGATACAAATTATCAATATAATCTTATATAATCTCATAAAGCACCGTTTATTCTTGGTGAAGTTGATCCTGAGTAATTCTGTGCAATATTTGAATATGTCATTAATTCTACTTGAATACTTCTCAATTCCCAGCTCATGTCAGCTCTTTTAGGTTGCATTATATTGTACTTTTTAAAAAAATTTATTCAAATAATATGTATTGCCTGCCAATGGCATGCTGAGATAAGACTACAATAATGAACAAGTTTGCTAAGTTCACTGTTCTAATAAATGTTCATTTCTAGGTCTGAGGAGACAGATGCTTAACACATATAAACAAGATAATTTCAGAGAATGATAAGTTCTATGAAGATACCTCATTGGGAAAATATTTCTATTATATTTCCAGATAATAGTTAATACTGATATTTTATGTTTATTGAATAATTTCACTATATGAGTCCAGAATTAAGAATGTTACTCCTATAAAAGCATCTCATATTTACACTAACTCTTTGATGTTAGTATAATTAATATTCCTGTTTTACTGATGGAGAGATTCAAAGCCAGAGAAATAGACTAACTTGCTTAAGGTTGTCCAGGTAGTAAGGGGAAGGGAAGATTGAGAGGCAAGCTAGCTGATGGCCCTGGCTTACCAGGCAAGTTCAGTTATGGCAGATGGGGGATGAACAAACAGCACAATACCCGAGAGATGTGTATGTGACAAGCACTGCAAGTACAGAAGTAGTTAGGGGTGGAAACATAGGAGAGAAGGATCAGGAAAGCTTGCCTGGAGACTGTCACCGAAGCCACGTGTGTGGGTAAATCGAGTTTAGCCAAGAGAAGTAAAAGGAGAGGGGCTCGCAGGCAGAGAGCACTGCGTGTGTGTGCGTGGTCGCAAGCGCATGCCCATCAGATCCAGCGGAACAGGAGTGTAAATACAGGAGCTGCCAAAGATGGGGCTGGGAGCTGAGGAGTGATAAAGGCAGAGGCAGGCAGAGGTCTAATTGTGAAGGGCCCTGTATATCACACTGGAGAGTTTGGTTTTATTCTGTAGCTAACAGGGAGCCACTGAAGTGTTTCAAGCAGGTATATGACCTTAAACGATTTGCCCTTTTGGAAAGATCACCCTGTTGCCAGTGTTGGAAGTAAAGGAGAGTCAGACAGGCAGCCAGGAAAACAATTGGGAACGTGTATTGCAGGTCAGTCAAAAGCTGATAGTTTATGTCAGCTGGTCACTGAGGGATGGACATTATCTCTAGGAATGATTTAAGAGGGCAAAATTAATATGACTTAGAGACTGAAGGGGAAAAAGGCTTGGGAGAGAAATCAGTGAATTCTCTGGCTGGAGAGGCTGGCTGATTGGTAACACTATTGGAGAAACAAGAGAATTGGGTGAAGGAGGTCAGACTAAAGGCTAGGCTTCAGTTTCCTCATCTGCACAAGGAGGAGAAAGAAAGCATCTCCCACACTGACTCTGGTGAGGGCTGATGAATTGTAATGAAACACTAAGTCCTTTAGAACAGCTCGGGACACATGCCAGAAAACCATTCACTATTTTAATGCCCTGAGCAACAGATTGTACATAATTTTGTTTCTCATCTGTTTTCCTTCACAATGGTTAAGGATAACAAATAGGCATGATTAAGTTATCACCCAAATAAACTGAAGTTGGAGATAGGAATTCAAACAGAGAAGTCTGAAATGTGTAGCAAGAAATAAATGTTGCTGCCCTCCTTGGGACATTGCATTATATGGGATATTTTAGTCCTTTTGATAATATTAGGATGCTGTTTTCTTCTGTTTACTCTGTACGTGGGGTATAATTGAAGACAGAGAAATCCCATAGTGCCACCAAATTTCCCTGTTTTACATGCATTGCCATTAGCTATGAGCTTCTAATAGAGACTCTCATGACACGTACTGCCTGAATATTGAGTATCTTGAGCAGACTTGAAAAGACCTATCAAGGAATATCTCCAGAATAAATCTTCTAAGCCGTGAGCACATTATGCAGAACGGTACCAGGTGGGGCCTGGGCCCCTCAGACAGAGCTGAGTGTTGTTAGCCCACATTTGTTTCCATTCGGCGAGGTGCCTGTCTCCTAGTGATTCCAGTTACAACAGATAGCAAGAAAAGAGTTGGAAAATGAATAAAATATAGATTGCCCGTAAATTAATTTTTTTCCTCTTGGACAGGAAGCATGCAGCACGGATATCCACAATATAAACTGCACTTTCTTCTTTCCACAGGCAGCAGTCTTTTAAATAATGTATTGATTGAATATAGGATTACAGTAAAGCATTTGTCTTATACCTTTTATATGAATGCAAAGAGAATTAGGTAACTGCATTACCTCAATCACAATTCTGACCAACAGGGAAAAAGAAACACTGTTCCTGAAAACTATCTGCACTCCAACATTCCTCTAACAACGAACACATCAGTTTGGTTGCACTGTTTGCTCTTGTAAGTAAAGTGATCAATTAATTTGATGTGTCTGAAAATGAAGAGAAGACATTTTTTATAGCCTTACAGTTAGGTTGATAAACACAAAATGTGTGTTTTCATTATAAGCACAGAGAAGCTTAGAATCAAATAATGCAAATGTTAACCTATGCAAATACTCATCTCTGTCTAAAAAGTAACATTTACAGATGAAGATTCCTGACCAGTGTTAAGTAGAAATTTAATTATTTTTGTCCCTGAAGAACACAAGCAACTAGCATTTTTAAAAGATCTCAAAACCTTTTATGTTTGGCTGATCTTTATTATTTGGCAACCATCAAACTCCTCCCCTGAATGGTAGATGTGAACATATTCAAGTCTGTGTCACCTCAGCGCTATAGGAGAGTTCAGTTATGATACCTCACTCTTAGGTGTGGCTTAGAGATCTTAAGGGTGTGCGTTAGTCAGAACATAGTTAAGTGATGAAACACGTAGGCCCCAAATGCATAATGCCTCAAACTCAATTGAGTTTATTTCCTGCAACATTAACAGTTCCTGATCAGCAGGTAGTTTTCTCCCACAATGGTGGTTCTTTAAATTTTTTATCTCAAGATTGGTCTACCCTCCGAAATATTACTGATGGCCCTAGAGAGCTTTTGTTCACATGGGATATTTTATATCTATCAATGTTTACAGAAAGAAACACTAAACATTATTTCATTTTAAAGTAATAATAAACTCACTACACATTACCATAAATAAGGTATTTTTATGAAAAATAACATGTTTTCCCCAAAAAATTTGGAGAGAAGAGTGACATTGTTTTACATTTCTGTGAATCTCTGTAATGTTTGGCTTAATAGAAGGCACCTGGACTCCATACCTTCTTCCTCATTTAATTTTGCGACATATTATTTTGGTTATAATATAGTTAAAAGTACATATAGTCTCACAATGAAATGTACTAAACAAAGGAAAGAGCAATTTCATAGCGCTTTCGGGTATTTATAAGCATTTCAAACAATAGTGGATAGTCTTTTCTGATACTATACCCAAACTCAACAAGTGGCAATTTTTTAAAGGTTACTTGCAATGTGGAATCAGGACCACCGTACCAAAGAATTTTCATGCCTCATATTAAAATCCAATTGTGTGTCTTGCCCTCTGAATGGATTTTTTTAAAAAGATTTTATTTATTTATTTTTAGAGAGAGGAGAAGGGAGGGAGAAAGAGCAATGTACGGTTGCCTCTCACATGGCCCTCATTGGGGACCTGGCCTGCAACCCACGCATGTGTCCCGACTGGGAATTGAACCGGGACCCTCTGGTTCCCAGCCCACGCTCAATCCACTGAGCTGCACCAGCCGGGCTGGATTTTTTTTTTTTTTTTTAACCCGTAGATGATTTGTAACATGTGTGGGCCATTTGGAAATGACTGGTTTGTTGAATTATGCATATCTCCCAAATGGTAACTCACTTCATCATATAATATCAGAAAGTCACATTTACTAATATCACTGATATTTTGTTCAGTGTGGTCATGAAAATAGTTTCAGACCCCCTAAAAGGGTCTCTGGGTTTTCCGGGAGTCCCGTAACACTTCAGACACCACTGCTCTATACAGGGATTCATAAATCCTGGCTTCTTCTAACTTGTGGTTTCCTTCTTCTCCTTAAGAACTCATTGCTTTGTCTACCTCCAGCCAGTAGAAGGAGAAAGAGGTTAGAAGATATCATGCTTGATTCTGAAAATTCATTTCCCTGAAATGACACATATTATTTCTGCATGTATTCCGTTAGTGTAAGCCATTTATATGGTCACATCTAGATGCAAGAAGGAAGCGAGAAAAGTAGCCCTTGGGGGAAAGCTCATCATCTTGTTGCTAAAATGCTCTCATGTCATAGCTGTACATGTGCTGGGCTGCAGAAGGATTCTTTCGACCTCAGCTGCTTGGCTAGCCCACCCACAGTCACTTCTGAAGGAAGTTCTAAATGGGTGAAAAATGAGAAGGTGGGTCCTCACAAATGGGACACAGCCATAGTCTGGCTGCATCACTGAGTCGCCGCCAGGACACAAGTAGCTACAGTAGCTGCCCCTTGTCTATGTTCATCCTTACACTAACCACCCAATGGTGGAAAGGTTTCTCAGGGTCTCTTTCTTGCAACTTTATTAGAAGAGTAATAAGTGCATATAGTAAAAATGTGTAAACTAGTTTCAAGAGACACATAAATTGAAAGTAAAACTCTCCCTCCCTTTCAGTACCTGACTCTCTGCTCTTCCCCTTGGTAAACTCACTGGAATATGTTGGCATCGTATTCCAGAATTTTTATTTATTTCTTTAAATAAAAAAAGACTAATAGAGACTCTGGTAAGGGGCAGTGGCATTTTACAGGATAAAGAGGCTACAGTGATATTTCACAAAGATAAGCCAAGTTGCTTTCATAATATTTTTCTGATGTGTAACTGACATTGTAGCTCTAAAATTGGACACCTTGATGAATTTTTCAAGAGCATATATATGACATACTTGTTTCTTTTAGAGATATTTTCTCATTATAAAGAGAATAATCAACTATAGTATCAATTCCTCAGAGAATTAAGCTTCTACATCCCTAGACTTTTTCCTACCGTACTTTAATATCCTGCCTTCTTCCTACACAGAACTGTTGTGCCAGTATCTTTATGTATATAGAACCTGTGTCAGTTAGGGTCTGATCAGAAACACAGAAAGCACTTTAAGAATTGGAAATTGAATTGACAAGGCAGGGAATTGATTCCATACACGATGAAAGAACTGAGAAGGTGAACTAAGCATACTGAGAAAAAACAGAGACTAGCAGCAGCAGAGAGCTACTCCAAGTCTTAGGCTGGAGATGGGAGTGGAGCCAGAGTTATTGGAGCCCATGACTGGAGGCTGCTGTTAGAACCTTGAACCTCAGCAGGTCAGCCAGCAGGACAAAGAAAGAAGGAGCCGTGGTGGAATCTCTGGTGTAAAGGGAGAAGTAAAGAAATGACTGGCTTGTTTCTTTTTGCCAATTTTCTATCAATCTAGAAAGTACCTGTTGTCATTGGCTAAATTTAGAGAGAAGCCAGATGACACAGAACCTGAATGGGTCAGCCCTCTTGAGATTTGGAACAGAGCACTAACATCTCAAGGTCCTATTCCTAGTTCTAGAAACTGAATGATGGGATTTGTCAGTAGACCGGCATGAGTCCAGTCAATGCCAAGTGGTCAGCAAAGAACACAGGGCCATTGACATAAAATTCTATGAGGACAGAAAGAGAGAACAGGTAGTAATAAAAAAGGAGAAAGTAAATCTAAGTAACAGAGGTGGTGAAATCTAGACCTTTGGGTCCAGCCTCCACTAGAAAAAAGATATTTTGTAGATGCTATATTGTTTAGGTCTTAGGTCTTTTACAGCATGAGGAATTTCCACCAGGTATGGCTGAGATAGTGCTTTTCCTGTAGAATCAGTGCAGCCAGGCCAGAGACCTCAGCTTTCCCCAGCACACTTCGGTATTGCCCTTCCAGGTAGCCCTGCCAGACTGGGTAACATATTCCTTCCTTGAACTTAGGCTAAATCAGAGTGACTGAGCTGCAGCTGGGTACATGACGGGTTTCACACTTTCCAGGAAGGACCCGTAAGCCCTCTCACCTCATGAAAAGTGCCTCACTTCCCCACAGCCTTCACCCCTGGCTGGAGAGGCTCATCGTTACCTCGGTCTTCAGCCAAATAGAATTCTAAAACCCCACAGCTTTTTAATACCACTGTCAAAATTGCAACTGCCTTGCCACTTCCAGCCCCCTGATCCTGGAGGGTACACAGCGGTTCAAGAAGTTTGGTTATGAATTATGAAATTATCCTAAAGATCCTGGCCAGTGTGATTGGGTGTCCTTTAGTAAGTGTTACTGCTCGTGGAGTAAGGAGTCACACCGGCACTCACAGTACACAAAGGGACTTGGAATTTCACTCAGCTGCTGGGATTCAGATCAGATCTTACCAGCCAGCATAGATGACATATGTGCAGGGTTCAAGTAAGTCTGACTCTTCTCTCTTGAGATTCTAGAAGGCACCAGAGACCCCAGATATGGAAGAGAGAGAAGGCTGGAGTCTCATGGGAGAGAATCTTAGAGTTCTTTCCTGAACTTCAGTGAGGTTCCTAAGCTGTGTCCATCTTGTACATGCTCTGTTATACGCATCGCACATCAATGCCATTAGATTCTAATCACCTGTCTTCTTTGCTAGACTTCAGAAAATATGAGCAGAAGACCTGGGTCTGGCATGTTTGTTGCCATGGCCCCTGGGCCCAGGGCACATAATTGATGCTCAAACATATTTATTGAAAGGAAGGGATAAGGAAGTTAGGAAGGAAGGATGGAAGGAGGGAGGGAAGGAAGGAAGGGAAAAAGGAAGGAAGAAAGGGCTGCACTAATAGAATATGGCTAAATGACAAGATCTGGAGATTTTTGGAATGTTATTTCTAAGTGTTCAACATCAAAGACTGCTATGACATTGAATGATGCCTTGTTCTAGTGACACAATATTTCTTCCATCCAGAAGGCATGGTATCAAATTCCTTGCTAAAGCAACATTTTGCTGGCTCAATAGATCAGGAAACTTTTTTTATAACCTAAAATTCATATTTAATAGATGATACAATACAGTGTTGTTTACTAAGCATCCATCAACAGTGCTGACAATGTCCAAGTTCCTTCACTAAGAAAAATTTGTTGATCAGAAAGTTAATTTGTAGGGAAGTATGGTCAACTTCAACCAACAGATTCATTTTAAAGGCAACATGTCTTCTTTTATAAATTAGAATACCTCTGGATAAAAACAAACATCATTAACAGCACAGATTTGTATGTTATTTTCCTAAGAAGGACTGAAAATCAAAGTCAGATAAATTATAGTTATGAATACTGGTAAGATATTTTTAAAAAACACATGGTTTTAAGAAGCACCACATCATTCTGAATTGTGTTGTATTGAAAAGACTGGGGCTGGATGTGAGGAGAGCATTTAAGTGTGGAGTACACAAAAGCACTGCTATGCAACAGTTTATTTCCATCATACGTTCTCTGATTAATAGAGAAAACTTTTAAATTTTGAAATATGGGTCCAATAAAAGTTGGTTTAGGCAAATGTACGTTCAGAGCTAATTCTCCTTATAGGAGATACTTAATGCAATATTTTAATGTACTAATGTATTTCACACTATTGGTTCCCGTCTGCTTAGCCCTTACCCGTTTTTTAAATAAAAGCATTTTACATTATTCAAACTACAAAAATAAACAGTTGATCAAAAAACGTATGCTCTTTACAGTAAAAATCATGGATTCCAGTGCATTACAATAATTTCACCAAGCACCCACCTTCCAAATCTCATTTACTCACACTTGGATAAAAAGAAATCGTTTTGTTTGTCTTTGCTTGTGGCTAAAAGAAAGTGGATTTGGTAAGTGATTTAACAAGGCCAGTCTTAGAGTTGTGAATATGTGAGTTCTTCTTTTAAGCATTAGTATATCTCCAATTAGGGGGTTCTGAAATCGCAGTTCCTCTGCAGTTTCGTCCCCACATAAACAGTTCAAGTCTCAAAACTGTCCATCATTTCTATGGCCTTTACTGCTCCCCACAACGGGAATATTCCCTTCACCCTACATTCGTACTCCAGTGTAAAGTACGCACAGGGACCTTCAGATGTTACGTCTCTTGGCAGTCTATATTTGGACCAAGAGCAAAGGCTTAACCTAGAGATTAAGTGCTAAATACAACAGAAGGCATACTAAACTCGAGTTTTTAAACTGTAAGGTTCTTGATGGAAGTTTGGGAAGTATACTCTGTTGATAGAGGTGCTTCTTCTGACTGAAAATGCATATGCTTCTTCACTAATGTCCTCCTGGAGGCCTTCCTTTCTGAGCTCTGTTATCTCTTTCACTTCCTGGAGAAGACGATAGTATCAATCATATCTTCTCATGAACTGATAATGAGAAGCTAAAAGAGAATATATTTAATTACTCTGGCTGAATGGAGAGCAACGTTTCTGATTTTCATCTGCTCTACCTGAATATTTTTTCTGGTTTAATTTTTCATCTGCTGCAAGTCCTTTTTGGGTACCTGCTGACACCTAACTTGTGAAATGAAACCCTTCTGGTTACGCAATAGCTGACCTCAAAGCATAGCTATATCTTCATAGAGTTTATTAAGATATTGTTCATTAATTCATTTTAACAAACTATTCATTTAATTAATTCATGTAATTAATTTGTTCATTTGTTTATGTAACATGTAAGTGAACAGCTAATGGCACTGTTCTCAGCGCTTTGGATGAATAAGCCAAACCCTGCCTTCACAGGAGCAACTGACATCACACAAGTGAACAAATATGTGTAAAAAGTGATGCCAGACCAGGATAGGTGCTACAACTACAAGTATATATGGGTAACAGGAGTAACAGCTGGAACAGCTATTGTAGGCATATTAGTCTAAGAAGATCTTTTTGAAGAGGTGACCCTTAAATGCAGACCTAGGTAAATAGAAGAGTTGTGAGGTATGAGAAGGTCTGAGAAACAAGGCTCTGGGCAGATAATAGCACATAATAAGGAACTGAGACAAAAGTGTGCTCCAAGGAATGAGAAATAGCAGAAGGAGCATGCTGGAAAGGAGTGCCAGGTGAAGGTGCTGGAAGGCGCTTGGGAGCCCGGCAGAAGTCTGACAGCGCCTTGCATGCCATAGTGTTAAAAGCCTTCCTACATTATCTTTATTATAGTTTTGGAGCTATTTTCCTGATTTTAAAAGAACTGTGGAATAAGCTACATAAGGATACGACACATCTTACTTAACCATTCTCTTACTGTTGGATATATCAGGTGTTACCAAATATTTTCCTGAAATGTATAATGCTTTCCATCTTTGCACTCAACACTTCGTCCCAACTTCTAATTATGTCTATAACAGGACACTTTAAAGTCGCCTTTAATTACTACTATCTTGTTTAAAGACAAACAAAACCTAAAACCTGCATGCAAGGACTGCATACAGAAAATTGATATTAAATAAGCTTATTCACTAGTCAGTTCTTTGAATCTAATTTGCTTAATTGGTTCAAAATAAAATAACACTAACGCTGTAACAGTTACAGGCAAATGGCTGTGTTGGCTTATAGTACCGCTGCCCAACCTAACTAGCAGGTCTCCCTGAGTTTCATAGTCCATAAGTAACACTTGCCAACCGTGTAGATTACTCAGCATATCCTATCATTATTATTTAGAAAAATCAATGTTAAGTCCAATCTTGTGGGTCACTCCATTCATACACAATTTCCTGTTTTTCAAAATGCTGACTCTTTACTGTTTTATCACTCAAATTGATGAGTCTTGCCCCTGATTTTACTGAAGCACAGGGAAGCAATTAAAAGAGAATTTATTTATTGTTTCACTACCAAATATACCAGGTGGCCTGCATCTACATTCATCGACTCTGCATTTTCTTTTTGTAATAGATGCCCCATCCCTGTTCCTTTCTAAAGGTCAAATCCTCCACTTCAGCACTAGATCCCACCTTCTCTCAGCTACTCAAGAACTTAGCTCCTATATAATTAATTTCTTCTTTTTACTTCCATCAGCATAAAAACATGCTCCATTATCTGCATTCAACAAAACATACACGAGCAAACAAACCTCCCTAGACTCCCTTAAGTCTCTCCTATTTCTCTGTATCTTATAGCCACAGTCCTTGAAGAAACTGACTGCACTCAATGTCTTAATTTTTTCATCTCAGTTCATTTAATAAAGCTTTCTTTACTATTTCTCTATTGAAATCACCTGTATTTTCAAAGTTGGTAATAACTTCCACTTTTCCATATTTGACATTATTTTCAGTCCTCATTCTTGTCACAATTGATCATCCCTCTACCTTATTTGTTTTGTTTTCATAGAAGCTGTAGGACACTAGTCTCCTTGCTTTCTTCCTCCTTCCAAGTCCACTTCCTTCCACCTCCTTTCCTGGGTCCTCCTCTTCCAGACCAAGCTGTAGAGCGCCGAAGCACTGACCTTGACTCTCTTCCTTTCTCTATACGCTATCCCTAAGAGAAATTACTATTTCATGTGCCTTTAACTTCCACCTTATATTGATGACTCAGATTTATGTTTCTTATTCAAAACCTCTTTTAAATGCAGGACTCACAAACCCTTGCGTTTGTTTGACAATACCATTTTGAGATGTCTAAGGGACAGCATAGATATAATGAGGGCAAAACAGAGTGACTGGTTCTACACACATACTCCCTCTCTTTTCCTGAACTTGCCCCTATCCGCCTCCAGCTCAAAAAATGGAAACACCTAATTCTCCTAATGGCTCAGGTCATAAGCCTACATGTCAACTCTGATCATTCTCTTCCTGTACCCTGCCTCCAGGACATTAGCAAATCCTGTTGCACTAACTTCATCCGATATTGAGAATATAACTGGATATAACTTTAAATGACACTCACATACAAAATGTTTACTATTTCCTTCACTGTCTCCTCAATCCAAGCCCAAAACATCTATAACTTGGATGTACAAGTATCCCAACTATTTGTCCTCTTGCTACTTTTGTCTTCCCTATGGAATATTTTCACAATAGTATGGTGATAAATTATAAATAGATCATATCATTCTTACCCTATTCAAAATTCAAAGTCTCATCACTGTTAAAATAATGTCCACATTGCATGCATTTTTCAGAAAGCTGAGGAACTTTAGGAGGTGTTTTAAGTTCATACAATTTAAAGTTAAGCTATAATGTTCAAATATTTTTAACAAAGATCTATTCAGTTTTTTAGTAAATTGTATTAATAAGATATAGAAATTTAAAAACTGATCAAAAACTAGAATAATGATGATGGATAGTATTTGCCAGTGATTAAGATGTATGTAACTTTGACATATAAAGAGAAGTCATATTATGAAAAGACAGACAAATTCAATGTAAAGTCACCACATATGGTGGTTTTTAAAACTCATGTGAACGTATTATTTAACATTCCCCAAAATGTGTAGGTATGTTTTCCTAAAGAGAACATTTCAGCTTGAAGCAAACTGGAGTTTCTCTCTTATGAGGCACTTTATCAATCATGATAAACAAACAAAAAAATCATTAAATGTCTGAGGACAGCAATTCCTGGGAGTTAGAAAGACTGGCTTTGCTCTCTCTGAGAAAGGCCCCTTCTCACGTGGTGGACGCCTTCTGGAGAAATAAACAAGGATGGAGCCGGCCCTGGAGATCCGAGAGGTGAGAGATGTCACAGGCAGAGCGCCTGCTTGTGCTCCTCGGAGCGCTCTCTTCTCCTGCTGTTTTTGCTTTTAACACATCCTGGGGAAAATGCAACTTGAACTTTGGCCCCAAAACATGGTAAAATAATGATTTAGATTATCAAATATCCTTTGAGAATATGCATTTCTGAAGCTGTATTTCTTCCATTAATAATACTCTGCGTGATTTACATTAATTTGTTACGAGAGCTTCTTATTGTAATTGCTCAGCCAATAAATGTATCATCGAAAACATACCCGTTTCTCCTTTTCTCTGAATGTGCAATTGTTTTATTTTCCTCCTTTTTCAATCTTCGTATGTCTTCAGATTTAGTAATTCCATAGGTGTCAAGGAAAATACTAGGATCTGTGTCTCATTTGCATTTTAGCTTGACTCTTTGACAACACTTTCTAAATGAGATCATGTCACTTCTGCCCCTTGCAGAGATTTTGTTCTGATGAAATACTTAAGAAAATGGAATAATTCAGAAAATGAAATGCTTATTGGAAAGAAGTTGATCTAAATATTTACATTGTGGTTTATTTTTTTTTTCACTTTTCTAAAAGAAACATATAAAACTGCTACAACTTGCATTCTTGATAAATACTGGAATTAGTCACAGACTGAGGGCCCATCTTTCCCACGTTGGAAGACTGAAGTAAAATACTCTTTTCTCATTATTTTAGAAGCAATTAATACTTTATGGTTTTTGCACTGCACATTCACATTTATTATTTCTATTAGATAATATTCTGCTATGTGTGCTTCTGGCTTTATATTTTCCGAGGAAAAACTAAAGGAGAAAAAATATCCAGCAGTACTAATTATTTGGCCATTTAACAATATTAAACTTAGCTATCTTGTTTTCTTTCTTTCTTTCCCTTTTTTTTCATTGAGAAGAAAACAGGAAGCAAGAAGGCAAGAAGAATTGAACTCATTATGCCGCACGCTATGATGCCACAGTTAACTCACTATATGAATGCGTTAAAAAGTAAGTGGTAGGGGGTCTGGCTATACAAAATGCTTAATGGATTAATTTCAGTGCTCGTAAAATCAGAGTGCAAAAGCTGGAGTCCATCCGTTTTGCAGGCTGCCTGACGAAGCTAGTGTATGGGAAACACCCCCAGGAGGGTCACAGCCCTTCCTGGTGTCTGGCGAGCTACAGAACTCTCCAGAAGCAATTGCAGAGTGTGCCAAATTGTGTGTATTAGTTTCCATCTCGGGACTAATTGAGAGTACCAAACTCATTCTCACTTGTAATTCAAATAAGATTTAAGGACCTGTCACTAGAGATTTTTCTGTCAGAGTGGAAAAGGGACAGAATGCTTCTATTGTGTCAATGCAGCTACTTCACTACAAAATGCCTAGTTTGACGCTACAAAAAAGATGACATATCTTGAAATATCTCTTAATTACTTCAGTTTTATATATTTTCCTACCTAAGAGTGTGAAACCCTGGAGTCCCGCAATTTCCATTAGACTCATTCCTCTAGCAGGCTACATGCCCTAATGAAGGGAAAAAAAAAAACAAACCCTAATTATAATTCTCTAAATGGTTGTTTATTAATGAGTCATCCTTTTCTTTTTAACCTTGCAAGCTGATTTTTCTGTTTGCATCAGGCTGTGTACACATTTTGCTTATAAAATATAAAAATAAGTCTTTAAGCAGGAGAAGGGGAAGTAACAGTTTAAGTGCAGCATTAGTACATAAAACATCTTAAATATTTCAAAATTTCTCCATAATTCTCAATCAGAAAAGATATTTAAATAATCTCATTTTCTTTGTATTGCTTTACATTTAATAACAGTATTTACTGAACATTGCTCCCTGGTTACCTATATTAATCCAAATTGTGGCTACTAATCCAAAGTGCAACTGTATTTTCAATGTAAATTTTAAGTACAGGACAGAATTAGAGTAGCTTTGTTGCCATTTAAAAGGCATGAAAAATAGTCACTTATTTGCTCTTTCTGCCTAAATAACACTGGATGCTAGAAGCACAAAAATTTTTGATTTATTTCACTCTTTAATATTCCTCGGGTTGTATTTTTGTGTTTCCAAAAGTTCATCAGAGCATCAGTTGTCCCCGGGTGAGTCCACAGACATAGAAATTGACATTTTGCCCTCCAAAGCTAATTTGGCAACTGTCAATTCCAGTCTGGTTTTAAAATAAATTCCAGGGGTTATGCTGGGATGATGGTTAACAATGAAGGGGGTGATTTCAATAAGGTTTTCACAGCCTGAGAGTGCACCAGGAGCTTGGGGACCATACATTTAATGGCCCACTTTACATAAGATCATTTAATGTGAACCAAATACTCCAAGATTTTTAAAAGAATTATAGTAGTTTAAATATTTCTTTTAAATATATATTTTTAAAATTCAAAGCTATGGAGCTGTTAATTCAAACATATTTTAGTATTTTACATAGCTCTGTAGATAATAAACCTATAAAATGTAGTTGTTTTAATTTTTGACCTAGAGTAACATTTCCTGTTCTACAATGATCTCTATAAACTGGGCTTTAGAATACAAATGAAGATATCAATTGCTTAGACTTGTTTGTAATCTGTTTTATTTTTTATCTTCAGCAGGGTACTGTCTTAGACTATTAATCTCTATACTTTTGTTTTTAATACTCACATTTTAAAAACTTTCCTTAGTGAGTCAGTGGCATCTTCACTACTTCAAAGAGAATTACCAGTTATTCAATATGAAGGCAAAAAAAGAAAGAAATGCTTAGTTCTTAATTTTTTGACTTCCAAAAGAGACTCTCAAAGTCTACCTCAGAAATACTAGCTTTGACCAAGTGCCCATCAGTGGATGAGTGGATGAGAAAGCTGTGGTACATTTATGCAATGGAATACTACTTAGCCATAAAAGAAAGAAGGACCTTTTGAGACAGCGTGGATGGGCATGCAGTTTATTGTGCTAAGTGAAATAAGCTAGTCAGAGAAAGACAAGTGCCACATGATCTCACTTATATGTGGAATCTAACGAACAAAATAAACTAACAAACAAAATAGAAACAGACTTATAGACACAGAGAACAGATTGGCAACTGTCAGAGTGGAGGGTAGTTATGTGGCTGGGTAAAAAGGTGAAGGGATTAAGCAAAAAACACAAAACAAAACTCACAGACACAAACAACATTACGGAGATTACCAGAGGGAAGAGGGGAGGGGAGGCAGAAGAGGGTAGAGGGGGGATAAACGGCATTGGAGGGAAACTTGAATTGGGATGGTGAACACACAACACAACATATAGATGATGTATTATAGAATTGTACACCTGAAATGTACATACTTCTTTTAACCAGTGTCACCCCAATAAATTTAATTAAAAATTTTTAGTGGTTTCCCTAAAGTTTGTGCATACCATTTACAAGAAATTCAATTCCATTTTCAAATAACCCTACGCTACTTCATGTACAGTGTGTTTTTGTATTAACAAAATAATTCCAACTTCTCCCTTTCATCCCCTTTATCATTGCTTTCATGTATTTCACTTACATATAAGCACACACAAGCATATGTACAGGCACAAACAACACCCCTTTTTTATTACAAAATTTTTTATTACAAAATCATGAGCATGTAATTCTGTAACATAACGATATCATACTCAACACACCATATGACATTTTAGGTAAAATGCTCAAGTTAAAACTATAAATTATCAAACCCATATTATGACCCTACCAACCACACTCAAGCAGGCGTTACTTCTGCCAGACCCTGTATACATATATATGTATGTATGCATTTACGTATATATGTATAAATACATAGGTATACATACACACATATGCAAAAGGTTGGATAAGAAAAACTGTACATACCGTACTTTTTAACAACAGATTGGAAAGAGAACAGATAAGACCATGAAGTTCATTCCTAGAGAGAAAGGAGTAGGCCTTGGAATAGAGGGAGAAGGTGTGCCTTTAATGAGCAGCAGTTACTAGACAGTGCAGAGAGCTACTGAGTCAGCATTCTGAGGCTGCCACCCTGACCTTCATCAGCAGCAGAGAGCCTCGAGGGAACCAAAACAATGCCTGGAGACCATTCTGCTATTTTAGGGAAATGCTCAGGTGGCCTGTTCCCATTGTTCTCTGAGCGGGTCTTCTTGGAAAAAAATCCACACATGTCACACCCCTGAATCACCCAGCAGAAATAATAACGTGTGCTCATACCCCAAGACTTTGCTAGTGATCATGGGGACCCTGGCATATTGGAAGGTCCTCTTTCAAAACCCAAAACACTTTTAAGCCCACAAAGAAAGGATCAGGTGTTTGACACTCACAAGGGCATTTGGAGGGTCAATTAGCAAGAGGGAAAGACATCAAAGTAAGAAAGTCAAATGAAAGCCGTTAATTTACTAGAGTCATGGAAACTATATATGCTGTCTAGTTCTTGTGAAGAGAGAAAGCAACTCACCATGAAAGGAAACAGTAGAATTGTGAAATGGTTTGCATTGTTTCAACCTTAATAAAAGGGCTGGAATCTAAGTGGGAATTCTTAGCTATAGCTGTATTCCCTAACCAGAGCTATACTTAGCATACAGTAGCTTTGTTACTCTTAGAATAGGGATCCTCAGCTTACTATAAAAATAAATATATGCAAATAAGGTAAAGTTAGAGGCATAGCCATGTATGGTCTAGTCAGCTTCACCATGGAGAAAGGTATAGGGAAGATTCTGGAAAGAATTTCCCTCATGAAGAAAGGATACATATGACGTGGGTATTAAAGGATAAACTTAAGCATAAATTCTCCCCAGAGCTCTGGGTAATCTGTTGTTTTCCTTTATTTGAGACCTTGGTTACAGCCAGTATTAAGTAATAAATCAGGTCATAAATTTGCATTTGCACAAATATCTGGGATTCTTGTTTCGAAGGACAGCCAGAAATAAAAAACAACTTCCTTGAGCCCCACTTAAAAGTTCCAGGTAATCCAATATTTACAAATCAAAGTATGTTTAATGTACAAATAAGAATGCTGGCATATAGGATTAGGGGTGAAATAACTCAGGCCTCATTCCGAAAAACAGTCTGAAGTTTAAAAAGATACGAGACAGCTCATGATTGTTAATCTTGAAAAGTGCTGATCTTGGTAGCCTGCTGCTCAGATTTTTTCCCCTGGGCTTGCCCTCCGCTCAGAGCGTGGGCGAGCCACTAGAGATGTCGAGGCCATTATGCACGCAGCGGTGGGATAGAAGGGAACGCCTCCAGCAGCGTTATTGGCTAGCGCTAGGAAGTTACTGTAATCCATTCTATTACCATTTAATTTCTTTCCAGCTAGCATTTTTCACGTCTGGCATATCCTTTGATCCTGGGGATGAATACAAAATGACTCCTCTATTGAAGAAAAGACTGTTAAGTAAACAAATAATTAAAATATATTAATAAAAGCAACATATTTATTTTACGATATATCAAATAGGCTTGTTTATAAACATCTAAAATTCTATAATTCCTCACTGCTGTGTGGTACCTCAAAGGCAGGCATTCTCTTGAATAACAATGATGGCATTTGGCATTTTAGAAAGTTGAAGTTTAGCAGAAGATGTGGAAATGTAAGTAAATATAATATAATGTGAAAAATAATATATATTTATGAAATTATGGGAAGATATTTACCATTTTTTCTTTATTCTTATTTACATTATTACATTTTAATTCACTAATGTGTAGATCATTGGACAATCACATCTGTATCTAATAAGCAAAGTATGCTGGTCCTATAAGTTAAAATAGTTGACCTTTTTGTTGTATTCCTTGAAAGAGTTTAGGTACAATGGGTATTATAACAATCTTAAATGCTTTCAAGAATTTAGTAGTGAAGTCATGCAGACAGGAAGTTTCTTTTTTCTGTCAAAGGTTTTAATGATTCAGTTTCTTTAAAGTATAAAGGTTGTTCAGGTTTTTAATTTATTTCGAGTTATGTATTTTCCAACAAATTTGCCCATTTCATCCTGATCGTCAAATATATTGGCTTAACCTTGTTCACATCTTCTCTTGCTAGCCAGTCTGTAGTGTCCTTTGGAATATTACCAAAGTATGTTCTTCTTTATTTTTCCCCTTGATCTTTCTTTTTTTTTTTTTTTAAAGATTTTTTTTTTATTTTTTTATTTTTAGAGAGAGGGGAAGGGAGGGAGACAGAGAGGGAGAGAAACAGCACTGTACGGTTGCCTCTCACATGGTCCTCACTGGGGACCTGGCCCGCAACCCAGGCATGTGCCCTGACTGGGAATCGAACCGGGACCCTCTGGTTCCCAGCCCGCGCTCAATCCACTGAGCTACGCCAGCCAGGGCCATCCCCTTGATCTTTCTTAATAGGTTTTTAAAACTTAACATTTTTAAACAATTTAACTTTATTGATTTTTTCCTGCTATAAATTGATTGAGCTCTTCTATAATCTTCATCATCTTAATCTTTCTACTTCTGGTGGTTTCACTTATTATTTTGTTACTAGCTTCTGGATATGGACATTTAGATTATTAATTTTTTAGTATTTCTTCTCTCTTAATATCTCTATGTAAAGTCAAACATTTTACTCTGAAACCCATTTAGATTCTTGCCCCCAAGTTTTTTTCAGTACAAAATATTTTCTCTCTTTTCTTTTATTTATTTATTTTTAGAGACGGGGGGAGGTGGGAGAAAGAGAGTGAAAGAAACATCAGTGTGTGCTTGCCTCTCATGCACCCCCTACTGGGGACCTGGCCTGCAACTCAGTCACGCACCTTGGCTGGGAACCGAACCTGTGATCCTTTGGTTTGAAGGTCTGCGCTCAATCCACTGAGCCCTACCAGCCAGGGTACAAAGTGTTTCCTAATCGCTAGTCCAGCCTTTTGGGCCTATAGCTTATTCAGAAGTGTTTTCCTCAATTCACAAACAGTCACAGACTATTTTTTCTTTTTTAGCTTCATTTCAGTTGTCAGAGAATAGTAGCTGAATAATTGCAAATCATTCTACATTTTGAGAATTCTATGTTTGCAATCATTGTATAATTGAATTTTCCATATACCTTTGAAAATATGTGTACCTTTATTTTTTGGTGTAATGTCCTAATATGTCAATTAAGTTTGTTAATTGTGTTAAACTGATATTCTATATACTTTTTGAATTTTGATCTGATAGTTATTCAAAGAAGAGTATTAAAAATCTTTCACTGTGACTGGCTATTTCTCCCTTTAATTCTGTATATTTATAATTCATATATTGTGTAGCTGAAATATTTTATTCAGATAATACTACTTGCAATATCTTCAAGTAGATTGACCTTTAAATCATTTATCTTTAATAATGCTTCTTACTTTAAACACTACATCATCTGATATTAGAATTATTACATAATTTTTTTTGTGTTTACGTGGTATATCTTTTCTACTTTTTCTTAACTTCTAAATTTAAATCATTATACTTAAGGTCCACCTCTTATAGGCCATATATAAATGGGTGCTGTGCCTTTAGACTAAAAATCTTAATTTTTAACTGAAGTATTTAGCTTATTTATATTTAATGTAATTATCAGTATATTTTAGATTATAGCATCCATGTTGATAAATTTTTCTTGTTATACTCCTGTTTTTTGTTAGTTTTCTCATTTCTTAGTTGTATTTGGATTAATCAATTATTTCTACAATTTAATTTTTTTATCTATAGTTGGGTTTTGGTAGATACATTTTCCTTTAGTCATTACTCAAGAAATTATTAATCCTTGAAATATTATAATCTATTACCTTTACCATTTCCATGATAATGCTAGAAACTTAGAATGCTGAATTTCTGCCTTTTGTGTTCTTGTTATCATGCATTTTAGTTCATATTCCAAAAGATTTTACTATTGTAGTTTTGTTTTGTTTCTTTTTTTGCTCATATATCTATCTTTTTTTCTTTTGAAACTCTATTTTTCTCTCAGGGATTGGTTTCTCTTCTGCCTGAAGGACTTCCTGTAGTATTTCTTTCAGTTCATGTTTGCTAGTAATGAATCATCTTAGTTCTTGTTAACTTAAAATGCATTTACTTCACCTTTATTGTTGAAAAATATTTTTGCAGGGCACAGAATTCTAGGTTGCAACTTTTAGAGCACTTTAAAGGTGACATCCGACTGCCTTCCAGATTTATAGTTTCTGTTGAAAGGTCAATTGTCAGTCTTTTTGTTCCTTTATATATAGTGGGCCTTTTACATGTGATGGCTTCTAAAATTTTTCTTGTTGAGCCCTGGCTGGTGTGGCTCAGTGGATTGAGTGCTGGTGTGCAAACCAGGGAGTCACCGGTTCGATTTCCAGTCAGGTCACATGCCTGTGTCTTGGGCCAGGTTCCCAGTAGGGTGTGCATGAGAGGTAACTATACATTGACGTTTCTCTCCCTCTTCCCCCCTCCCTTTCCCTCTGTCTAAAAAGAAATGAATAAAATCTTTAAAAAAATGTTCTCTTTGATTTTGAGTTTTCGAAAGTGCTACTAGTTTATACTTGGATGTGGTTTTCTTGGTACCTATTCCACTTGAGATCTGAAAGTCTTCTTGAACCTGTGGGTTGACATATTTAATTAGTTTTGAAAAATTATCTGTCATTATCACTTCAGATATTGCTTCTATACTGTTCCATCTCTTTTTTCTTCTGGGAATTCAGTTATTTGTATATTAAACCTTTGGCAGAACCCAATATGTTTCTGAAATTATTTTCTGTATTTTTATTCTCCTTTTTTTGTTTGTTAACCTCTGTGGTTCAGTTTGGATATTTTCTATTGACCTAACCTTGTCTTATCTTTAAGATCTACTCTCAAACACCCTAATGAATTCTTACTTTAAATATTATAATCTTCAGTTCTGAAAATTTTACTTATTGTTTCTATAGATCCCAACTTTAAGAGGGTAAATTCTTCATCTTTCAATACATTATCTCCAATTTTTCCTATTATTTTCTTCAACATATTTTTTTAAAAGTCCTTATTGTAATTAAAAGTGAATACCTGAGTCATATGTTGGTCTGTCTCAATTGTCCATTCTTTTCTTCACTTTTAGTGATATGGTTCTCTCTTTAGCATTCCATTGCCTGCTATTATGCACAAAAATCAACTGTGAATATCTAAGCAATGCTATCTTTCTCTTGTGATGTTTTTCTTTTCTTTTCTTTTTTCCCAACTGTACAGATACAGCAATGTCTGATCAACTTATTTCAAGCAAGGACTGTGCTGAGTTGAACCTGGATTTTAACTTTGATAATGTTTACTGTGTGTTTGCCCCTGGCTCAATCTTCAGGTTTCTCAATTGTAAGTATAGCTTATTCTGTAGATCTTCTTTACTATCTACAATGCTTATTTTGCAACACTGCCAATTTTTTTACTCTGCGTTTTAGTCTTTCCATTTATATGTTTAGACTTACACAGAATTCACCAAATGCTTTTACAAGAAAATTACCCATGTGCTTGAGGCCTTCTCCCTCAAAGCTATGCTAATTTATACATAGGGCAGAAATAGCTTTCTATGTGTCAAAGCCTGGATTGTTAGCCTCCTGCCCCAAGCAGAACCTGCAAATGCCCCCAAGGTATGGCATCTTTAAAGGGTCAGCTCATCTATTTGTGGCACTTACCTTCCCAGAGTATCATTACTTCAGCAGATCTGTACTGTTTTTGCCTTTTTGTCATCTGAAGTTTATTATACACATACAAACACTGTATTTTTAAAAATCTATTTGTTGCTTCACCTAGGTCAATGTATAAAGGTTTCTGTAGCTCTTCTCCCCCCGCTCCCCGTAACATGATTCTTTTTCCTCTCTATTCATTTTTCAAAATAAAGTGTGTCTTTTTCTCTGAGTAAGAACTCAATTAAGAAAGTTGGATTCTTTGGCAATGGTGAAAATTCATCCTGTATGTGTTGAATTTAAGGTGACAAAGAAATGGACATGACACCAGCAGGAAGTTGGAGATGTGGGGCTTGAACTTAGCAACAAGGTCAAGGCTGAAGATAGAAATCTGGTAGACATGTGTAGAAGCCATAGTTTAAATTATGACAGTGGATAGCATGTTCAAGTAAAATAATATAGGCAGAGAAGCAGAAAGCTTTAAGGGCCCTATTACTCACTTTAGGGGTATTAAAAGGAAGTAGGAAAAGTAAGCAAAGAAAAAAGAGTTGGAGAAGAAAATAATCTGTTTAATTCAATGCACTATTAAAGAAAACAAGAGAAGATAGGCAGTGACTCTTTAAGCAAATTATAATAGGATGGTTCATTTCATTTTGGAAAAAAAATTACATACTGAATTCCTAATAACATGTAGAATGTTTTATTCTATATCCTAAAACAAAATCTACTCTGATTGTTAGGAAATGAAAACTTTCTTCTAAGTTTAGTAACAGTGAATTAAAGTTTTCTTCAACCACAGGCATTTTACAGTTAAAAAAACAAAATAAAAATATGAATTCAAAAATTATCTTCTTGATATTTGTTTAATTTACTCCTAAATCAATTATCAGAGGAATTATTTGCGCAGATTTTTTTACTTCTTAAAGTACAGCACTAATTCAATTTTTTAAAAAAATTAATAAAATATTTCTCTCCATATTAGCTTTCTCATATGGAATCATAAAAACACAATTTATACCAATACAGATTTCATGGAAAATATCCAAAAGTGAAAATATCCAAAAATGAGATACCTCTTTAAATGAAAAGTGGTTTTTAAATAGAGTGAACAAAACAGGGACTGCTGGCTGCACTAGGACATCGTGCCACACAGCACTCGCACCTGGTTTCCGGGACATTTTCCCTGTCGCTACAGCAAAGGACAGGTTTTATTTTCTCTTTGTCTTCTATTTGCAAGACAGAAATTTTTGATCCCAAAGCTTAAAGAAGCCACATTCTTACATGACTGTGTTATATATCAATTTTTTAAAATAAATATTTCTGTCTAGACCACAGACGCAACTATTCATATTATTCAAAAACGGCAGTTCTCTAGAAGTAGCTATTAAATGTGCTTGCTATGAAACATACTAATCACTAGGTATAATTAGTTGCTTAGGCTGTGTTTAACTAGGTAAGTTTCCAACAATATGATCAAGCCTGAAGAATCCATAGATTCAAGGGGTGAAAAACTAATTGGTTGTTTTAAATGTAAAATAATCCCTTGGTTACTTCTTCATGTTCTGTAAATTTATGGTTTCCTTTCTAAAGATAGGTGCATCATTCACTAATGGTGCCCCATAAACTACAAAAGTGGAATATGAATTCTCAAAATTGTCACATAAAGTGTTAGCATATAATTTCAACCTAAGAGTAATTTCCAATTATGTCACACCCAATACATGTTTTTACAGATACCAAAGACCACTACATTTTTCCTGTGTATTGTTATTCAAAAATTATTTAATAAATTTTGTGTCCCAGGCGGTGGGCCTAAAAGGTGAATTACCAACTTACATGTGTTTTCCTTCTAACTACTATGCACTTTGAAGTTAAAATTTACTACAGAACAAATAACAGACCTCTATGCAAAATAACTCAGCTCAGTTGATAGCTGGAATTAGTTCCCATTTCTTTCTATTTGACAAGTGAGCAACAGAATCAATCACAAGTGTCCAAAACAGCACAACAGAACAATAAAACTATTTACATGAGGAATTCTCAAAACTGTTAAGTCAATAGACATGGAACGCTCAGAGGCAACTGCTTCTAAAGTTAGCAGATACTTTGAGCTACGAACTAATGTCAACTGTTTCCTTAACAAGAGATCTATTAAAATATCAACCAAAAATGTAACACATTATATGATGCAGTAGGATATTTACTTGTAACACCAATATCTAAGCTATTAATGTAAACACTGTGGAAAAATTATCATACAATGTATATGTTTATTCATTGCTATCATCTGTTGCTATCACTGTCTTATACTACATTTCCATTAACTGAGATAAAAAATTTTAAAGCAGCTTCTCTGGTGGGTTAGTTTTATTTTTCCTTAAATATTATAAGGATAATAATTAAAATATAGTCATTGATGTTTTAATAATGTTTGACTTGCACAGATTTTTCAATGAAGAAAATATGTTAACTCCATAGCTATGGCTACAAGGAAAACAAGATCAAACAGGTCACTCCTTTGTATCATATTATCTTAATTAAGCCATTTCATTACTGAATGTACACACTGTGTTGGTTAATGACTCTAATCTCTGTTTTGCTCATTAGTACAAGGTAAATAGTTTAGCAAAACAAAACCAGAAAAGACACAGTAGAAAACGACCACGCAACATTCTAAACTCTAAGCAGGGGTGTCCAGCCCACGGCCCAAGGCCACATATGTAGCCCAGGATGGCCATAAATGCGGCCTAACGCAAAATCGTACATGTACTTAAAACATTGAAATTTTTTGGTTTTCAGTAGTGTTTGTATATTTAATGCGTGGCCCAAGACAACTTGCCTCCTTTCATTGTAGCCCAGAGGTGCCAAAAGGTTGGCACCCCTGCAACAGGTAAATCAAGATTGCCTTAATAGTCTTGCCAATATTCATTATGAAGGAACCATGGTTCACAAAACATTTTATGAAAATAAACATTTCTTTCACATACATATCACCATAGATTTCCTACCTGATTCAATTTCTTCTATTTCTCCCTCAGCCTCAAACAAACTGACCCATTCATGTGGTCAAACTATGTTATTTTTTAGTGTGTTGAGGAAAAAAAAATTATATTCTGTAATCTAAGTATTATCAGCAGTTTCAGGAGTCCAATTTTGAGTTTTCATATACCTGTGCATTTTTCAATCACCACTGCATCCTCCTGTCACTGTTACTTGAAGAATGTGATGCAGTTGCAGAAGCTAAAGAATTAAATGGTATAAATACACCTTTCTCAAACGCTTTGAGTAGAAAAGGAAGGAAAAACCTGGTACAGATAACTATTATAACTTTACCCTTTATGTTTTTCTTTAGATTATTTGTTAAAAATATTAAATTTTCATGTGCTCTGCAGAGCCTAGCATTGGTTTATAAGATGAAAAGAAAAAGAAATATTATTAACTGCTGCTTGGCCAAGGGATAGTCATTACCTGCCTGTGTGCATTAGAAGAAGTTTTAGTCATTTGGGCTGCAATTGTCTTGAACTGTAATGTTTTAGGATGTGCCCTAGCTGTGGTTTCAGTGCCCACGTCCAAGGTCACGAGATCACAAGCTTTATTTGTGCCTGCAACTCTCCCGTGGAGCAGGGAACACAATTACTGAACATTTGTGCAGGCTGCTTAGCTCAAAACTCTCTCTTTCCTTCTCCCTCCTTTTATATTAAACAAACTGATCTGCTAGATCATTTTACTCAGCCAATATGCCTGAATAAAAGCCTTCCAATTTTTAAGGTGATTATTTAAAATTAAAAATATCATTAAAAGTCATTCTAGTGTAGAATTTCCTTGAATAAACTGGATTATAGAGCAGCGGAAATCTACAAAGTGGGTAAGGAATTCAAGTCCTTGGAAAGCGTGTATTGCTTTTCTGGCACAGACACAGCAGCAGCCCTGCCCATGTCCTTCCTAGAGCCACCTGAACAATTCCTTCTCTTTGGTCGCAGCACCTCTGGAAAGGACTGCCTGCTGCCCCGAATGTGCAGGACAATGCACTGCAAGCGCCACAGAAACACCTCTGCCAGGCTGGATAAGCATCCTTGAAAACGCTCAGAGTGCTCGGTATGCGAGATTACCGATGTGTGTTCCTACTACTTCCGTCACCACTCCCGAAAATATGTAACCCTGCAAAGGCAATTCCTGGTGACTTTACATCTCACTTTTTCCCCCTTTTAAAGCAGGCTATCATCCCTGGTTTTTTTTTAAATGTCAACATCTTTGCAGGGTCTTCCTGCTCGAATGAAAAAATAGATAAAAGAACATTTTACAGTCTTTTAAAGTTAATATGAAGAAGTGCATGTCTGCAACCCTCTCAAGCATCTCAAGCAAGATGCACTACTACTTTGAACGGATTATCTCATTTAACTTACCTGGTGTTAATTGCATTCCAACAGAAGGAGGATGCTGGTTTTAGAGAGCTAAAGACTGCATTGTTTCAATAGTAAAGGCATTCGTGGAGGAAATATAACAGCAACACACACACACACTCATACGAGGACAGCACAAAATACAGAAACCTGATGAAAAAGCAAGTATGTAAGTCTTCTGTAGGTTATTTTAGAATAAACTGTTTCTTCATTTAAATAATAAATTATATACCTCTGGTAACAATTTTACTCAGTCAAAACCCATTAATTGTTCAAATTACTGCATTGCTATTTGGACCCAATCAGGAAAATCTTTAGAAGAGTAATAAGCAAAGTAAGTAACTTAAACTTCAAAATTTCATCTGTAAACATTTCCTGTTCTGCTTCAGAAATCTCTCATCAGTCAATGTTTTAGGAGTCTACAGCAAGGTCACTGTAACAATCAACATCTCACAGTTGTTTTGCTTAAAAATTAAAATACATTTTTATGACACACTAAGGCATTTTTTTTTTTGATGATAGAAATGCAGAGCTATAGACCAGGACACTTTTCGATTTACCTTCTTTCAAAGTGCATCTAAGTAGCAAGAACAGGGCGAGACTCTGCCTCACTTAGGAGAAGGCTTGTTAACACATCACTGAGGACCCAGGCAAATGAGAGAACAAATTACCTTTGAGAGGTCCCCAGCCTCCAAATAGAAGCAGATAACAAACACATTCCAGGTAACCCAGAGGACTAGCCAAACAGCATACTGTAGGAAAACAAGAGAGAAAAAAACATATAATTAATTTGGAATCAGCTAAGATTTAAATAGAACTTTAATTTTTGAACATTCCAATCATAAGATTAGTGGGAATATTAGATATTTCTTTTTTCTAGGGAACAGTGTGAGATTCATATCCATCTCTGTTGATATTTTTATCACTGTTATGGACTCATAGTATTATAGCTCAAACTTGCTTAAGAATAATTATTAGATTTTTAGATAAAAGAAATAGTAGCCCACATTCTGTTTTAAGGACAATAATTAAGACTTCTAGATATTTAAAAAATTGGATGCTGCAAGAGAAGAATCAAATACAACCCATCAAAGGGAATTCCTATCTTTCTTTAGCAAAATCAAACCATGTATAACATACAACTTTTCTCCAAATTATTTGGGGTTATCCTCAAACAGTTCTTCTATTTCTGTCCCATCAAATCAGCTTTCTCGTTTTTTCATTTCCCTCTTTGCCTTCTTATTTCACCCTTGCACAGTCTCCCATCACAGCGAGCATCTAGCTATTACCTTAATTTATTCTGTTTTCTATTTATTGTGCCTTCTTCACGGAGGATGAATTTTTCTTACCAAGACATAGTTCTGATCAGTAAGTCAACTAACATTGTTTAAGCAACTAGAAAGCAACATTCTAGAAAGATACCGAGGATACAAAGACCAACAATAAATTCCCCCTGAAATCAAGTCAAGTGGCGAAGGTAGACAGAAAGATGATTTTTATACGAAAATCATAAAAGACAGACTGAGCACAAACAAGGAAGACAGCAAACGTGTATAATATTCTGAGAACAACTAGTCCTGCAAAACCTACAGAAGAGGTGAAACACCTTCCATCAGAAGTGAATCGAATGAACACGAACTTCACCAAATAAAATTGGTGGTGGGGGTGGTTGGGAGGACTCTGGTGGGACGGTGCTGTAAACCAAGAAAACAGCTGATGCGAAGTTTAAAAAGTGAGACCAGAGGATATCATGTCATTTTTCTGATAAATGAAAACCGATGGCTCCCATTCTTTATATAATGAGTTCTAAAATCTTTAGTTTAGATTTCAAGGACCTCTATGATCTGTGCCATGTTATGTTTTTCAGACACATTTCATTTAACCTCTCAAGTCATCATGGATTTCAAACATTGGACTACTTGCTGTTCCATGTACATGGAACGCTATTTGCCACCTCTGTGCCTTTTTATGTGTAATTCCTTTATGCTTTACTATTTTTTTAACCCCTAGGTACTTCTCTTATCACCTATCAATATTTTTATTTTTTTCAAAGGTCAATTTAAATATCACCTCCTGAATGATATCAATTGGAATTGACTTAGTCCTGTTTAGTGCTCCAGTAAGATCTTACTTGATCTAATTTCATTCTAAATGTCTTATGTCTATTTGTATAAGTTCACTAAAAAAGAGACCATTTAAGCCCGGCTGGTGTAGCTCAGTGGATTGAGCGTGGGCTGGGAACTAGAGGGTCCTGGTTCGATTCCCAGTCGGGGCACATGCCTGGGTTGCGGGCCAGGTCCCTAATGAGGGCCATGTGAGAGGCAACCATACATTGGTCTTTCTCCCTCCCTTCTCTTCTCTCTGAAAATAAATAAATAAAATCTAAAAAAATAAAAAAGGGACCATTTAAAACCTAATGTTTATGTCTCTAATTTGTTAACTCACTACTTTGTACAAAATAGGTACTAAGAAAATAGTTTGAAAACCGATGCTTGAATGAGGAGCAATATGGAAAAAAATCTTGCTATTTTCAGATTTAGAATCTCTTCTCCCCTTTCAGGCTCTTATGAGTATACTATGATTACTCATGTAGTTTGAGGACTGAGAGGCCTCCATGATGAATTGATGAAATAAATAATAATGACTCAGCTGATTTCTAGGTGGTGGATTCGTCAAACTGCTGGGCAAGTGCGATGCTCAGTGAGAGTAAAGTCAGGGCAAAGGCAAAGACAGAAGCGGGGGTTCGAGAGGCTGTTTGACTGGGGAGCTGGGGACTAGAAGTGAAGTGCAGACCCTGCTGGCTCCCGCAAAATCTCAGTTCTAGCACAGAGCTCTCCTGAGACATCAAAGTTTGCTCAGTATCATGAAGTGTAAATTCATCTTACAAATTAAAAAAAAAATCTAAAATATAAACTTTTTCAATTGCTTGAAGATTTGGATTTTAGTTTTAGAAATATAGTGAAATACTGGGTCTTACTTTAAGGAGGAGAAGGGGAAAAAAAGTTCCTAGAGGTTCCTGTGACTTGGTTCAAGTGACTAAGAGAAAAATAAAATAATGACGGAACAAAGTGTTCCATCATGCCTTTGTTCATGGTGACATATTTTCCCCACCTGACTAACAGCAGAGAACTAAATAAGCACTCTGTAGTAAAAGCCAAAAAACAGGGTAAGTAAAATATTGGTAAGAGCTGATGAAACACACTATATGACATATACTAAATTTTTCTGAAAATTTGTCACTGGTAAGGATGCTTCCTGATGAAGCAAAAGAATGTTCATGCTGGAGCTTTTCTATTTTATAATTCAAATTATATTTTAAGTTCATTAAATGTTGAAAATATAAAGAATCTGGAAACTTCATTCAGATTTATTTAGACATCACTTATACATAGTTAGTAAATATATATATATATATATATATATATATATATATATATTATATTGAGGAAGTCAAGCTGAAAAAATTATGTCTTTGTCATCAAATTAATATTTTTATGGATAGGTAAGATAATGGGTCACGTGCAAAAAACAGCATATAGATTAAGAACTTGGAACCTAAAGTTTAGCTTTGTTGCTTGAGAGCTCTATGGCTCTTTCAAGTCATACGGTTTCCCTACACTTCAGTTTCCTCAAATGTGAAATAGTCTTAGCAACAGAAGTAAGCTCACATGGGCTTATATGAGGATAGAATGACAGAACGTAGAAACTGGCCAATATTTGAGTTCTCACTACAGGTTGCCATTTTATTATGACTATTAATTTTATTATGACTATTAATTACTTCACCACATCTCCTTGTATAAATAATACAGCAACACTTCCCAAACTTTTATCTACTTAGGGTATTAAAAATATACATTCTACATAAACTTACCTAAACTATTCTTCCACTAATTGCACTTGCAGGCTAGACTTGTTTCCTTTGTTCCCCTATTACAATATATTCTTCCCTAGAATGAGTTTTCTTTTTTTTTTTTTTGATGTATTAATGGCAATATTGACAAATGGCATTTTATAAAACAAATATTTTTTTCCTCTGGTTTCATGAAATGGTAATTATTTCTGATTTACCATGCTAAAAAATTATAAAGCATCTTCTATGTCACATTAGTAATGGTTTTGTTCACCTTTTTGATCCCTTGTCTCTCACAGTGACCCAGAAGAATATTTTTCATTTCATTGTAGACTGTATGACAAACTAGTTAACTCCATGCTCTCTTTGTCACTACAGATTTATAGACAATTGTCACCATTAGGGTGTGGTAACACTAATAAACAGAGAAATCCACGCATTGCTACAGGGGGTAATACCTCACTTACAGCATTATACAAAGGCAGGGCTTTATCTAATTTCACTGTGTCTCATTTGACTTTACCCATTAACTTTCTCTCATTTAACTTCTTTTACTGTCTTTCTTCATTCTCTTATTTTTTTATTATTATTCTTTCTCATTCTTGCTTTTCTCATTTCAGTAACTGGCATTTATCTAAATCAAATTTCCTCTAACTAGATTTTACCTAAATATTGCCTCAATATCGAAGATTTTGCATTCCCTTCTAATTTAGCCCATGAATGATTTTTTTTTTATAAACCTTATTGTTCACACTGTTCAAGAAACTACTCATCAAAATTAGTTAAGAGTGTAAAGATGTGTACTAACTTCTCCCAAGTTGCTACAGCTAGTTGATGAGACATAATTGACTACTGCTGGGTTTGACTGTAATTGAAAGTGATGTACTGCCCAGGAGAGATGACCTAACAGGATAACAAAATCTCAAGCTTTCCAGATAGCGCCTAACTTACAGTTTCTGCTATAAAACTAATTTTTCTTCAGGCTCATCTTTTCTTGTGAAAAAAAATCATATTTTATGTTTCAGGTAAAAATGATGACCTATCTGTAATGATAGGCAAATCCCATTGTATAGTAAAAGCCATGCTTTAAGGGTTGATTTCTGCAGGTCTTAGTGGACCCTTTAAGGAGTTGATTTAAGTTGTGTCTCCAGCTAAACAGTTAGCATTATCAACTGAAAGAGGTAATCGAATCATCATGGGCTCCATATTGTATTTGTGGCTGTAATGATGAAATCTAATTAGCTGTGTAAGATAAAAATTAGCTAAGGCTGTCAATCATGATAGGCCAAAATACTGGCCAGATGCAGCGCCACAGTGATATTACTTGTCATGGTTCCATAACAACTAGGAAGGTAGCGCATCTGACCAAAAGGCTGATAAACATCTGGTGGGAAAATAATGTCACACCTTAACACTGCCAGTGATTTTCTGCTTCTTTCTGTTACAATAAAGCTGCCTAAAATGAAAGTCTATATTTTTTGTTATAAAGTACTGTTAACATACACAAAGCACATAAATAAATCTTAACATTAGTTTTTCAGGTTTTCATATATACATATACACCGATACAATTTTTTTCATTTTATTTGAATTACATTCAATTCATAAATTAATTTGGGGGAAAATCTAATCTCTATGGCATTATATTAGCAAAATAATTTCTTCTAGAATAATTCTGGGGGAAAAAGAATATCATTAAAGACAAATTTTCCTACCTTTCTTGCTAATTCACAATGATTCTAAAATCAACTTCATAAAAAACATATATATGTTTTATATAGGTTTTTATATATATACATATAAAACATATATTATATGCCCATCTATATTATATACATATAGCAAGAGAAAGAGAATACATAAATATGCTTATATATAAATGATCTAAATTATATTAGTGATTTCCTCTTAAACACCACTATGATTTAAATAAAACTATTTTTCAATAATACTACCATAATGATTAGAAGATGGAAGAAGCTACTGCAATTCAAACACTGGCCTCATGAGTCCGTAAGTGCTTAACTGGAAAAGGAGTTGGGTCAGTGAGCCAGTTCACACTTATTAAGCACCAGCAGAATGCAAGTGACTATAGCAGATGCCGCAGAAAAACATTACAAGGTATAACTCACTCACTTATTCCCCCAAAAAGTTTGTTTGTCACTGATACGCATTCAGTGCAATCTATAGAAATCTCTTCAGGTATGATTTGTTAACTAGGGAGCAACAGTAGGATCAGGTCACTAATATCACTGATATACTCTTGATATAAAAATAATGCAATCAGCTCTAATAACTCAGAAGCATGCTTAAGAAGCATTGGGTTGGCAAGTCACATCTTAAAACAATCTTGTTGAGCAACAGTTTAGAATTATTAACAATGAGGTGTTTTAATATTAACAATGGAGGTCTTTCAATAGACAATAGATGCAAATGAAAATCCCTGGTCCAAATGATGGGTCTATATTCATCTTTCGCTAAAAATTAATTACATTTTAGCTCAATTTTCCAACTGTAACAACAGTATCATTTAATCTGCTTAGGCATTCTCATCAGATTTCTCATCCATTGCTATGATAAAGAAAAGAAAAAAGAGCAAAAGTAGCCCAAATAAAGCAGCTTATTTCCTAATTCTTGATCTTTTGTGACAGTCTACCTTATGATTTAAATCCTATCTTTGAATTCATAAATCATTTTACCTCTACTTCATGCTATAAAAACTTGTCCCTTAAAAGAAATACCTATAAAAATACACTATAACAACTTCTAGTCTGACTAGCGATGATCTGATTAGGTAATCAGCCAGAATGTGATAGAAATCTGATTCTAATCATAGATCTGGCCACAGATCTAGAAGAAGGCAGTATTCCACCTTCACATGTTTACCAATGCTACTATCATATGCTCAAGCTTCCTTGTGATTTTATATATAATTAGACATTGTAAAGATTGCATAACTTTTTGTTCACTTTAAAATCAGTTTTATGTTTTCCTCTCAATTACAGAAATATTTTATTATAGAAAATATGTAAAATTTTGAACATAAGAAAAGAAAAATTAAGAAAATACAATACTCACCTGTATTATTATACAGGTGATATTATTATTAATATAATCACCTGTATTATTTTAGTGTATATATTTTCATTCTTTTTTCTATAAATATGTTTCAATCATGTTATGTTTAAATTAAATATGAATCTTGCTCTTATTTTGTTCCCTATTTTTTTCCACTTGATTAGTCTCCTTGGCAGAAGAGTAAGTGGAAACTACACTAACCTCCTTCTAGGACCAATCTGGAATTACAACTGAATTGTAGAGAAATCATGCTGAATGACCAACTGAACACTAACTGGAAAGAAGCCTTATAACCATTGACAGACAGAAAATACAACTTCACCACAATGACACTGGCAGGGAATGCAGAGGAGGCACAGGAGGTTTGGCTGGGCTCCCATAGGTGGCAGCTGAAGTTCCAGAGGGGTATTTCAGTGGCCGGGGGGTTGGCCCTGAGAAGCGTGGGGCCTAAACACCAAGAAGGGTTCCCCAGCCCACAGCACCAGAGTTGAAAAGGACCCCAGATAACACCCAGCTGTGAAAAGCAGCAGAGTTTCTGTCTGCCAGGGAGAGATGGCTGGAGACTCAGCCTTTTACAGGGCCAACACACAAAATTTCCTTTGCAGCCACTTACCCTGGTCTCCTGCAGGGGGAGGGCAGAGTGGACTAGAGATGCTTGAGGAGACTCTGGGGTTGGTGGCTCTGGCGAGAGTACTGAAGGAACAGCTGGTAGAATCCCTGTGCTGAGTTATTCCCCATACTGCAGAAGCCATCTTTCTCAGGCAAAGCACTCCTCTCTGTATGGCATCAGCCTGAGGAAAAGCAATAGCCCCACCCACAGGAATAACTCTGCCCCACCCTGTGGAACTTGAGCAGAGCTGCTGATTACCCTAGACGCTATATCATTGGTTAGTTTAACAACTAAAGAAAGGATCTCTGGGAGCTCTGTGAGACTTCAGCTGACACTCCCCAGGCCCTGGTGCTGATAAAAGCTGGCCTTGGTGTGCAGCCTGGCTCTTTCTGCACACAATCAGGCCCAGCAGAGGAAGTACCATGCTGTGGATCACCAAAAGCTCCAAGCAGGCTGACCAGGGTCATTCACAAGCAGCATCTGAAAAAGGCCTACACCAGAGTCTTTTCAGATCTACCCAATACATAGAAACAAATACATAGAAGCAGCCAAAATGAGAAGAAAAAGAAACAAACCCCCAAAGAAAGTAAAAGAGAATTCTCCATGTTAACAACTAGATGAAATGGAGGCAAGCAATTTATCAGACAGACAGTTTAGAGTAATGATTACAAGGCTACTCAACACCATGGAAAAGACATAGAAACCATAAAAAAGGACCAGTCAGAAACAGAGAATGCAATATCTGAAATAGATAATACACTGGAAGGAGTAAACAGTAGGTTAGATGAAGCAGAGGACTGAATCAATAATTTGGAAAACAAGGTAGAAAAAACACCCAGGCAGAAGAGCAAAAAGAAAAAAAAGAATTACAAAAGCGAGGAGAGCTTAAGAAACATTTTTGACAACATGAACTGTAACAACACCTGCATCATGGGAATACCAGAAGGAGAAGAGAATGAGCAAGGGATTTAGAACTTATTTGAAGAACTAATGACCAAAAACTTCCTTAAACTGGTGAAAGAAAACACACACACACACACACACACACACAACTCCAGGAAGCTCAGACAGTCCCAACCATGTTGGACTCAAAGAGGTGTACACTGAGACACATCATAATGAAAATAACAGGCTTCTGTACTTGAACAACAATAAAAAATAATAATAATTAAAAAAAAAAAGAAATAAAAGCAACAGGCTTAAAGGCAAGGACAGAATCCTAAAAGCCACAAGAGAAAAGCAGGTAGTTACATACAAGGTAGCACCTATTAGATGGTCATCTGATTTCTCAATAGAACGTTACATGCCAGAAGGGAGTGGTATGAAATATTCAAGGTGGTGAAAAGCAAGGACCTACAACCAAGGCTACTATCCAGCAAGGCTAACATTTAAAATTGAAGGAGAAATAAGAAGCTTCTCAGAAAAGAAAAAGCTAAAGGAGTTTGTTAACATCAAAGAAGTACTGTGGCAAATGTTAAAAGATGTGCTTGAAGAAGAAAGAAGAGAGGAAGAAGAAGAAGGAGGAGGAGGAGAAGGAAGAAGAAGAAGAAGAAGAAGAAGGAGAAGGAGAGGAGAAAGAGAAAGAAGAAGGAGAAAGAAGAAGGAGAAAGAAGAAGAAGAAAGAAGAAGAAAAGAAGAAGGAGAAAGAAGAAGAAGAAGAAGAAAGAAGAAGGAGAAGGAGAACACCCTGGCTGGTGTAGCTCAGTGGATTGACCGTGGGCTGGGAACCAAAGGGTCCCAGTTCGATTCCCCGTTGGGGTGCATGCCTGGGTTGCGGGCCAGGTCCCCAGTGAGGGCCATGTGAGAGGCAACCATACATTGCTGTTTCTCCCTCTCTTTCTCCCTCCCTTCTCCTCTCTCTAAAAAAATAAATAAATAAAATCTTAAAAGAAGAAGAAGAAGAAGAAAGCAGAGGAAAATAGTCTAACAATAAAATGGCACTAAATATGTATCTATCAATCATCATCTTAAATATAAATGGCTTAATGCTCCATGTGGACTTGAAAAGTATGTATATTCTGCTCCATGTAGCTAAATGGATAAGAAATCAAGACCCACTCATATGCTACCTCCAAGGGACACATTTCAGATCAAAAAGTACACACAAACTATAAGTAAAGGGATAGAAAATGATATTTCATATAAATGGAAAGTAGAAAAAAAGCTGGGGTAACAGTATTTATTTCTGAAAAAATATACTTTAAAACCAAGTTTATAGTATGAGATAAAGAAGAACATTACATATGATAAAGGGAATAAAATGAACAATCCATCAACAGGATAAACCATAGTAAACATTTATGCACTCAACATAGGAGTACCTAAATATGTGAAGCAAATCTTGATGGAAAAAAAGGGAGTGATTGACAGAAATACAGTCATAGTTGGGGATTTTAACACCCCATTCACTTCAATGGATAGATCTTCAAAACAGAAAATCAACAATGAGACAGTGGCCTTAAATGACACACTAGATCAAATGGATTTAACTGATATCTTCAGAGCATTTCACACCAAAGCAGCAAAATATACATACTTTTCAAGTGCACATGGAACGTATTCTTGGGTAGACCACATGTTAGGACAAAAAACAAGTCTCAATGAATTTAAGAAAGCTGAAATCATATCAAGCATCTTCTCTTACCACCATGCTATGAAACCGGAAATCAATCATAAGAGCCCAGAAATACATACAAAGACATGGAAGCTAAATAACATGTTATAAACAATGAATGGGCCAACACAAGATCAAGGAAGAAATCAAAATTTCCTTGAAACAAATGAAAATGAGGACACAACAGTCTAAAATATGTGGGACACTGGGAAAGCAATCCTAAGAGGGAAATTCACAGCATTACAGGCTTATCTAAAAAAAAAAACAAAACAAGCCCTGGGTGGTGTAGCTGAGTGGATTAAGTGAGGGCTGCAAACCAAAGGGTTGCTGGTTCGATTCCCAGTCAGGGCACATGCCTGGGTTGCAGGCCAGGTCCCCAGTGGGGCCCACATGAGAGGCAACCACATATTGATATTTCTCTCCCTCTCTCCCTCTCTTCCCTTCTGTCTAAAAATAAATAAATAAAAAACAAACAAAAGTCCAACAACAAAACAAACAAGAAAAAAACAAGAAAAAGCTCAAATAAACAATCTAACTTTACACATAAAGCAACTTGAAAAGGAACAACAAAGCTCAAAGTGAGTAGAAGGAAAGAAATAATAAAGATCAGAGCAGCAATAAGTGAAATAGAGTCCAAAACCCTATACAGAAGATTAATGAATCCAAGAGCTGTCGTTTTTCAAAGATAACCAAGATTGACAAACCTTCAACCAGGACCCAAATAAATAAAATCAGAAATGAAAGAGGATAAATAACAACTGATGCCAAAAAAAAATACAAATAATTGTAAGAAGATATTATGAACAACTATATGCCAATTAACTGGACAATCTGCATGAAATGGATAAATTCATAGAAATAAACAATCTTCCGAAACTAAATCACAAAGAATCAGAGAATCTGAATAGACAGATTACAGTTGGTGAAATTGAAGCAGTAATAAAAAAATTCCCAACAAACAAAAGCCCTGAACTGGATGGCTTCACAGGTGAATTTTGCCAAACATTCCAAGAACTAACTCCTCTCTTTCTTAAACTATTTCATAAAACTCAAGAGGAGGAAAGGGTCCCAAACTAATTTTATGAGGTCAGCATTATCCTAATTCCAAAACCAGATAATGACACTATAAAAAAAGAAAATTATAAGCCAATATCCCTGATGAACATAGATGCTAAAATCCTCACCAAAATATTAGCAAACCGAATGCAGCAATATATCAAAAAGATCACACACCATGACCAAGTAGGATTTATTCCAGGAATGCAATAAGGTTGGTACAGCATTAGCAAATCATTAAATGGGATTCATCACATTAAAAAAAAATGAAGGATAAAAGCCACATGATCATATCAATAGATGCAGAAAAAGCTTTTGATAAAATCCATCACCGATTTATGATAAAAAATCTCAGTAAAGTGGGAATAGAGGGAACATACCTAAATATAATAAAGGCCATATATGACAAACCCACTGCCAGCATCATAGTCAATAGGCAATAACTATAAGTGTTCCCTTAAAATCAGGAACAAGACAGGAATGTCTGCTTTCACCTTTCTTATTCAACACAGTACTGGAAGCCCTAGCCACAGCAATCAGATAAGAAGAAATAAAAGGCATCCAAACTGGAAGAGAAGAAATAAAACTGTTTTCATTTGTGGATGACATGATACAATACATACAGAACCCAAAAGATTCCACCAAGAAACTGTTACAAAAGATAAGTGATTTCAGCAAAGTAGGAGGATACAAAGTCAATATCCAGGAATCAGTTCCATTTTTATATACCAATAATAAAATAACAGAAAGGGAAATTAAGAAAAGAGCCCCATTCACAACTGCTTCAAAAAGAATAAAAAACCTAGAAATAAATCTAACCAAGGATGTATAAGACCTGTACACAGAAAATAATACACTGAAGAAAGAAATAGAAGAAGATACAAGTAAGTGAAAGCATGTACTGTGATCATGGATACAAAAAATTAACATCATTAAAATGTCCATGCTACCCAAAGCAATCTATAGATTCAATGCAATTCCTATCAAGATTCCAATGATACATTTCACAGAACTAGAACAAAGATTTCAAAAATTTGGAGCCATAAAAGGCTCCGTATAGCAACAGTGATCCTGAGATGGAAGTACAAAGTTGGAGGAATCATGCTACCTAATATCAAACTATATTACAAGGCCATAGTAATGAAAACAGCCTGGTATTAGCATAAAAACAGACATATAGATCAATGGAACAGAATAGAGAGCCCAGATATAAACCCACACCTTTATAGTCAATTAATATTCTACAGAGGAAGAAAGCAGATACAATGGACTAACACTAGTTTATTCAATAAATGTTGTTAGGAAAATTGGACCGATAAGGCAGAACAATGAAACTAGACCACCTTCTTACACTGCCCATAAGAAAAAAAATGGAAATGGATCAGATAATTAAATGTTTGACCTGAAACCATCAAAATATTAGAACAAGGCATAGCGGCAAAATTTCAGACATTGCTTGTAGCAATTTTTTATTGGGTATATCTCCCCAGGCTAGAGAAACAAAAGAAAAAAATAAACAAGTGGGGCTACATCAAACTAAGAAGTTTTTGCACAGCAAAAGAAAACAAGAAAATAAAAAGACAACCTACAGAATGGAAGAATATATTCACTAACACATCTGATAAGGGGTTAATATCTAAACTTTATAAAGAACTACAAAACTCAATACCAAAAAAACAAACAACCCTATTTAAAAATGGGCAAAGGACCTGAATAGACACTTCTCCAAAGAGGAAATACAGATAGGCAATAGACATGTAAAAATATGCTCAACATCATTAATCATCAGTGAAATGCAAGTTAAAACCTCAATGAGATGTCATCTCACACCTGTAAAAATAGTTATCATCAATAAATCAACAAACAATGACTGCTGGCAAGGATGTGGAGAAAAGACAACCCTCTTGCACTGTTGGTGGGAATGCAGCTTGGTACAGCCACTCTGAAAAGCAGTATGAAGATACCTAAAAAAGTAAAAATGAATCTGTCTTTCAACCCAGCTATCCCACTTCTGGAAATATTCACAAAGGAACCCAAAATGCTAATTTAAAAGAATATAAGCCCTGGCTAGTGTAGCTCAGTGGATTGAGTGCAGACTGTGAACCAAAGGGTCGCCAGTTTGATTCCCAGTCAGGGCACATGCCTGGGTTGCAGGCCAGGTTCCCAGGGGAGCCATGTGAGATGCATCCACACATTGATGTGTCTCCCCTTCTCTTTCTTCTTCCATTCCTTTCTTTCTAAAAATAAATAAAATCTTAAAAAAAAAAGAATATAAGCACCCTTGTGTTCATTACAGTGTTATTTATAATCACCAAGATACAGAAACAACCCAAGTGTCCATCAGTAGATGAGTCAATAAAACAAGTACAGGACATTTACACAATGGAATTCTACTAACCTTTAAAAAATAATTTTACCCTTTGTGACAGTATGAATGGACTTGAAGAATATTACACTCAGTGAAATAAGCCAGTCAGAGAAAGACAAATACCATATAATTTCACTGATATGTAGACTCGAATGGTCAAACTGAACTAACAAAGAAAATGCGGACAGACTCAGAGATGGAGAGCAGATGACAGCTGGCGGGGGTAGGTTAGAGGGTGGAGGGACTGAGCAAAAAGGAATAAAGACTCATGGACATGGACAACAGTGTGGTGATTGCCAGGAGGAAGGGGTATAAAGGGACTACATGGTAATGGAAAATATACGATAAAGATTAAATTTTAAAAAGTCTCTTTGAGTATTTGCAACATATATGTCAATTCAGTGATGACTTATGAGTTATTTTACTAATTTTCTATTATTTAACTTTTTTGTGCTTTCTTTACTGTTCTATTTTGATCAATTCCTAGATACAGTATTTGAATTATATATAGAAATGTTTAGTTTAGTTTGACGTAGTAAATCATACATTAATATAGTTTCACTAAATAGAGTATTTCTAAGACAGACTATAAATGGTAGAATATTCATGGGGCATGATTTTAATGAACAGATAAACATGGCTATTAAATTTTATGCAACTCCAAATAAAAACAGTATCCCCAAAGGCATTTTTCCTCTTGCTATGAAATGTGGAAAATAATTCCGTTTAAAAAAACAATGATACTCATTCAACATGAAGATACTCATATATGACTAATTTTTTTTCTTTTTAACTAATGCAAAATAGTTTATATGAAGATAGTTATAGTCTTACAGCCCTAGGGCTAGGGGGAACCCTTGGAAAAGAGCAGTTTCACTCATATTGACAAATCTATGAGGCAAAGTTCAACTCAATGGCCACATGTAAGCATAAATATATATATTTTCCTACAGTACTCTAAACTAGGTACTTCAGTTATTTATAGATTGTAAATATTCATTTGGAGATGCCAACACATCCATAAATGTTTAGTAATTAATTAAAACTACATCAAGGGTCCTGGTTCGATTCCCAGTCAGGGCACATGCCTAGGTTGTGGGCCAGGTCCCCAGTGAGGGCCATGTGAGAGGCAACCATACATTGCTGTTTCTCCCTCTCTTTCTCCCTCCCTTCTCCTCTCTCTAAAAATAAATAAATAAAATCTTAAAAAAAAACTACATCATATTTTCAGCCATCTTAGAAACACATTTTTCCCCACTTCAATTTACTGAACAGCTTTTCATTTACTATCTAAAAAGCACAGCTCAGATCTACTAACCTCAGGATTACTTTTGGTAACTTGGATAAAAGTGAAAGCAAAACCAAAAACAACTGTTTCAGTTAGAAGTGCTCTGGCTGCAGGTAACATAATATTGAACTACAGGGTTTATATACAGGGTTTTAAAAATCTTTTCTCACACATGAAGTCTAGAAGTGGTCCACTCTTGGTGCAATGGCTCCATGCTGCCATGGCTCTCGATCTATACCTGTGGGAGTCTCTTTCAAATCCTCACAGTTACCACACCTGCAGGCAGAGAGGTGCTGGGAAGAAAAGTTCCCTTCCCTCTGCAACACTTTATTCTTTCAGGGGGGAGGGGCAACGACAGCAGGGGAGGGGGAAGAAAATCCCAGAAGCACTCAGTAGATTTCCTTATATCTCATTAGGTAAAACTGTGTCTCATGCCTACTCTCCTGAACCCAATCACTGGCAAAGATAATTAGGATTATTGTGGTTGCTGTAAAGCAATGCAATTCATCCCCTGCACCTGAGATAAAATCAGACCTTCCTGAGGGCTTTGCTGACCGCCCAAATATCTGAACAAAATTGGGATTCTGTTGGTAGAGACTGTGTGTTGTGGGCTTGGGAGCTTGCGGGGAGCGTTGTATGCTACTGCAACCTATGCGAATACTAATACGTTGTTTTCTTTAATATGTACATATAAGTAATTGATGGTCTTTCTTATGAGTCTCTTTTTTTCCTGGAGGAATACCAAAACCTTTTCCATATTCAACTAAACAGACAGGTAACTTAGTATTACATGGAAAGTAAGTCAAAGATTTCAGATGACCCATGGAGGAAGAGCCTGAATCAGATGGTGTGTCTTACAACCAGCAAGATTCAACTTAAGGATCATACAATGAAGAAAAATATACATTGTGTTAGACATCACATTGGAAATGTAAAACACCTATGTCTGGGTAAGCAAGAAAAATATTATGGAAATATTAAGAATATTAAATACCAAAAATGTGGACTTTTGAAAGGTCAAAAGTAGAAAGTTAACAATGACATTTTCAAAATTTATGTAAATATGCTTCACTAATATATGGTAGATATTTGCTAGTTGAGAATTTTGATTGAGTAAGCATAATCTATTTTTTTTCCTTTTGGAATTAGAAAAATAACTGGTTTCCATTCCAGAGAGGTTTTCTCTCTTCTTAGCTTTTCTACATCCCTAGCGTTCAACTTAGATTAAAGCAATTCTACCAGGTAAATAGCCTTCTCTATACGTAAAGTATCCTAATTGGGAGATACAGTAAATCTATCAATATGACCTTTAAAAATGTCTACTTGTTTGGTTTAAAAACATCCAAATACAGATGCAGGTCAAAATACATTTTGGGGGGCTCTTGCGTTAGACTGACGTATTAAGTAAACTCCATTCCTCTTGGATCCTCTGTATGGCATTAGATTGTAAGTGTGGGCTGGCCTTAAAGTTCTCCCAAACATTTAAAACAGTTTTAACAACATAATTTCCAAACTCACTTGTGTGTAAGAAGATTTCCATCATAATTTTTACTGGGTGATTTTTTTCTCCCTGCATGAGTAACAATATAGACATTTACCAGTATTTCATGTGATATCTGTCTTCTGAATACCTGTCTTCTTGGTTGGATGCTGTCAATAGTAAAAGCTTAGTCCTGCTATATCTGGTAAATACTGCTTGCGAGACTAGTATTTTGGACTCAAATGTTCTGATGTGCTAAGAAGCCCAGAAAAATGAAACCTCTTCAAAGATAACCATCATTCAAAACTAAATGTTAACAACTCAATCTTAGAGAGAAACTTAAAATTATCAGACTTTTAATTAATTAAATATCTGTCTTTAAAGGCTTCTGCATTACTGCATAATACAGAAGCATTGAACATGGAAAGCTTACTCTCAAAAGAGCTAAAATAAATCATCATGGAACACAGGTATTATTTTATTTTTAAATCACTTTAAAAGGGAAAAATCTCATAAGTACCTGGTCCAATACAGAGCATAATTCAATTTTAAAGATTTTATTTTTATTTATTTTTAGAGAGAGGGGAAGGGAGAGAGAAAGAGAGGGAGAGAAACAGCAATGTATGGTTGCCTCTCACATGGCCCTCACGGGGACCTGGCCTGCAACCCAGGCATGTGCCCTGACTGGGAATCGAACCGGGACCGCTTGGTTCCCAGCCCGTGCTCAATCCACTGAGCTATACCAGTCAGGGCCGCATAATTCAATTTTAAATTATACATCTTTTGGCTATGCAAAAGATACTCTAAAAGTAGAAATACTGACCTATAAAAATGTCCTTTTGATTTCATTTATAGTTTTTGAGGACAAAAATGTAAAGTTACAGGCTTCCTTCATTAATTAAGGCCTTTGGTTTTAAGTGTAAACTTTGATTCATAAATTAAATACTAATCAACCAGTGTTTTTAATAATCACTTTAGCACTTTTCTTAAATTCATTTAATTTCTTATCGTAACTGTGGTAGGCAGACTGATTGCCTCCTTAATATGCCCCACACTAATCCCTAGAGCCTGTAAATACAGTGACAAATCAATCACTTTTGTGACTGTGTTATGTTATAGACATAAAACAGGTACATTATTCAGGTTTACCTAAAACGGAGAGATTATCCAGGTTGGCTTAAAGTAGGTAATTTCTTCTGGCTAGTGGCAGAGGGAGAAGTCAGTGATATAAAAAGCACTTGAGGCTGAAAACCATCCCAGGCCCACAGACAGTAAGGAAATGAGAACCTCAGTCCTATAATCAAATGGAACTGAGTTCGGCCAACAGGCCAACAACCTGAAAGAGCTGAAAGTCAATGCTCCCTTCTCTCTACCGCCACCTCTTGGGCCCTAGACAAGAGCACAGGACAGTCACTATCTTGATTTTTGCCTTATTGGACCCTAACTAAGTGTAGTACTCAGCCAAGACAATCTGGACTTCTGTCGTAAAGAACTATGAAAGAATAAATGGTCATTATTTTAACCCTCTAAATTTGCAGTAATTTGTTATACAACAATATGAAACTAGTATGTTAATATTGAGGTTTTCAACAGACAACTGTGTGGTAAAGGCCAGAGGGAAAGGGGTGGGGGCTCAATGGAGGTGGGGAAAGAAGGGTGGGGAGTGGGGAGATCTGTAGTAGTGTCAACAATAAAAATAAAGTTACAAATATATTAAACAGCAAAATAAAAAGAACAGTCAAAACATTTCTCAGAAGAGCCAAGTGTTATAAATACATTGTATTTAACATATGTATTTAAGTACATATGTAACATAAGTACACATGTATTTAACAGAATCTTTCAGGCTGACTTTTGTTATATGTATTCCCTTTTGAATTCTAAGACCTTTTTATATATTATCTTGTTTTGCCTACACAGATTTCTATAAATGTATTTATTAACATCATTAATTTGAATTTATTATTTAACAGAAAGTCATATCAAGAAGTTTGGAGACCTGGTTTAAATCCTAACTCTATAATGACTCTACCTCTGTAATCTGGAAAATACTGGTATTTTCTATCTACTTTTGAAATTAACATTCCTGGATGAACACAAGGTGATTTTATTATTATTAATATTTTTCTGGAGAAGTGTAAGCTTTTCCACAGAACAAGCCTTAGCTGCAGTGCCTATGGGCTAGTCCAACAAGGGTGATGGCAATAAACAGAATATTTTAGTTCTCATGTCAGCTACTTGGTCAATCATTTTTATTGGAAATAATGATTGCAGAGCAATGTCAACCAAAACTATTAGCGCTGGGCAACACTTTTTGTATCATTATACGAGAACTCTTTTTATAAAAGATGTATTCATTGTTCCTTAAGGAATATATCTTGAGAAAATTCATCAGGCCTCTAACAGCCATCAAGTAGTCAAATTATTTGTAAGACTGATACTATTTGATCAAATGTGGTGTTGTCAGTAGGCAGAGCCTTGGATAATATGTTAAAATTGTGACAAAATTGATAAATTGTAATATATATTTAGCACTAAAATGACCTTTGAATGAGAGCTTAATATGTATTAATTTTCCAAAAGATAAAAAAAAGGTCAAGTACTGACGATTTGCAAGCACCAGTAATAGCTATGTTTCATCACATATATTAGTTTCTTCCAATTTTTAAAATCACTTTAAGGCGAAAATTAATAATCCTTAGTTTAAACATAGGATTCAAGGATAAAAAGTTAAAAAAATTATCTTCCTCTTAAAAATGTTTTCTCTTAAGAGTATAATTGTATTTAGGCCAAATAAATCAGCATAATAAATCAAGTTTTATATTATTTCATAAGGCTTGTATATTGCATCTTCATCAAACAGTTATTGTGTCTTCATTAAGTTACTATGCAAGTCCGTGACTATTTAGCCCAGGTATTGAAAGTACTAATGAGACCACAGTCTTGAATTGGACACCCATGTGGTTTCCTTAGGTTCTTCCTGGTCAATGATGATAAAACATTAAATCTTAGCACAGACATGCCTTACAAATACAAGGCCACGAGTTATTATAAGGTAAGTGAGTATGACAAATGGTAAAGATCCATCCCAACACTTCGTGTGTCTTATTTATTGGTGGTGCATGAATAGTGTCATATTCATGTGGGAATTATATTTTTTTAATAGATCCTACATGTAACTAGAAAACAATTATTGATTTATTTCAGTACAAACTTATTTCTGTACACAATTTTAGGGTGACCAACACGTATTTGGAATAAATAGAATTTGACTAAAGCATTCTAGAAGGCAGCCTCTAGTGAGTGCTGTGGGCACTGCCATGGTGCCCCTTTAGGGCTGAGGTGCTGATCATTATCCCGCTGCTAGAAGTGCTGCCTGGTGACAGCTCATAGCCTGGTCCCTTGCTGGAACTGCCCTCAGTCAAAGTGAGCTGCCTTGCTTATGACTATGCCCACCTCTGGGGGCCACCCTCATCTCACGACTGGTTGATACTAAAGTACAAAGCCTCCAGACCTCTTTCTCAGTTCAGGATATGTATGAAAGCCAAGACCAGCTTCTGAACTCTACGTAGGATTAGTTGAGGCTTCTGCTGTACTACAATGTAACTTCTGACCAGTGTTCCCGACATCGACCTCACTCCATTACAGATGTTATTCCTGAGAACACCCCCCTATTAATGACCTGCACATGCATCTCAGAGTTCACTACCAGAGGAATTTAATAATCATTAAAAATAGGAGTGGTCCCGAAAAGCAGATGTTAAAGGGCCTCATCACTGGAGTGGATGTTGTAATGATAGCTCTTGGCATGCAGTAGCCTTGAAAGCATTAACATTTTTACTACTGGTGAACTAGGATGGCTTATTCAGCCACAGTCAATGAACTCACCTGCAAGCAACAAAGCAACACTGATTCCCCAATATGGAACCCTGCCTTACGAAGACCAATGTCCAATCTGTAACAGATAATTACATTGGAATGCCTTTACCATAAAGGTGAAAGTGATTCATCGGAGCAGAAACTGAAACATTCTGGATATGGATTGTCTTTCCTGTTTATAGGCTTTGGAAGAACCATTAACTGAAGGCTTCAAGTATGTTTGTTTCACCAACACAAGATCCCATAATGCACTGCAATGGTACAAAGGACTTATTTCATAGTTAAGGAACGACAGTCAACAAATGTCGAGGGGACCTATCAGTTCCAAGGCACCTAGAGGCTGTCAGTCCGACAGACTCTTCTAGCTTTCAAATATACAGATGAGGTGCTAACTTGGAGATAATACTGAGCAAAGCTAAGTTTCCTCCTCCATGATACAGTAAATGCCCTATATGAGTATTTATTATATGGTCCTAGGGCTCTAACAGGCAGAATAAGCAGGTCTGGGAGTAGAGCAGTGGAGGCAGGAGCAGTTCTGTTCATCATCACTCCAAGTGATGTATTTGAGGAATTTGTTCTTCCTGTCCCTACAAATAGGTGCTGTGTGTCCAGACGTCCTAGGTTCCAGAGGAAAAAAGCTTCTACAAAGGGATATAGCAAGAGTTCAACTAATTTTTCACTATTCTAGTGACTTTAGACATTTTGGTGCAAGAGACCAATAGTGAGGGAAAGGAGTCATGCTCCTGGCTAGACTAATAAACCCTGATTGTCAGTGGACCAGGGAAGAATATGTTTGTCATCCAGGTGAAACGTGGGGAATCCTTGTTAATTCTGTACCCAGTTTTGATGGCAATGCATTGGAGGAGTGACTACTCACTTTACAAACAAGGTGAATAGTGACTTAGACCCCTCACATATGAGGATCTGGATTACCCCAGTAAGTAAGCCACCCAGACAGATGACTAAGGGTCCAGAGAATATAAATAGAATGGAGAGCAGAGGATGAAGACAAAGTATTGAGTTGGCCCCCCAAAATGTGGGTTTTCCACATAAAATAAAAGACATTTTTTTTTATTTTCACCAGTAACTTTATTGATTGGATATTTCGAGTACGTCAGCTACCTCCTGCATGGTAGAACATTGATTGTTCTCAACTAATATCTCAATTTGATCACTATCAACTTCAACTGGTCTACCCGACCATGGAGCATCGTCCAGTGAGAAATCTCTAGCATGAAACTTCACAAACCACTTTTGACACATTCAATCAGTCATAGCACCTTCTCCATACAATGCACATATCTTATTGTTTTTGCATTTCAGTTGCCTTTTACCTTCCTTGAAATAATAAAGAATAATATGCCAAAAATGTTGCAGATTTTCTTCTATCTTAAATATTAAAATGGCTACACAAAAATCCACCAATTTGAATAAGTTTCTTTCAATGAATGCTGACATGACAGCGGTCACAAGACAATCTAAAAATTTGTCCTGAATGGTGTTAAAGACAATTAAGTGCTACTAGAGGCATCAAAAGAACTTTTTAACCAACCCAATATATCAATTGTTATCCCAAGACCAACTGTAAAAGTGGGGCTGGGATCCATTGCACTAATCCTGTAAATTCACCTTAGAAAACAAACCAAATACTAGCCTGCAGGGGCTGTTTCCAGATGGGATGACAGTATTATCTGAAGCAAGTGGTTTGTGGAATGTGAGGCATGGAATTTAGTGTACCCAATGGGGTGCCACCCAGGCATTCCCTTTAACATGAAGAACTCATTCTTCCACTGTGGCCTGTTCATTTCTCGCAGTTGAGTCCATCTCAAGGAACTGCCCTCTGGCCAAACGGAGTTGCCTCACTCAAGGTCATGCCCTACTTCTGCAGGCAGCCTACATGCCATGATAGGTCCATGGGGAAATACAAAGGCTGGCTCATCAAACTCCCATTTTGGACATGTATGAAAGATTATCATAGTGTTAGAGACCCTCATAACACCAAGTGGTGCCCGTGTTGCAACTGTTGTGAAGTTTTAATTTTTCATCTGCTCAATCCTGTTTTCTTCTTACGAGCATACACCAATAAACTTGCTGTGTGTAAATCTGTCTCTGAGTTTGTATCCCAGAAAAGCTGACTATGTATGGAAACCAATATAGAATATAGTAATGGAAAATCCCCTGAATTTATTCAGCAAAAACATGAAATTTCATAAATCACTTTGATAAAAATACCATAAGCATAAATGAAATAACACCAAAATAAGTAAGCAAGAACAGGGCTCAATTACATGTGAAAATTTATAAACCATGATCAATATATAAAACACACTATTGTGTTATAAATACATTAGATTTTTAAAAATCACACAGGTTATGACTATTTTAAAGAGCATATAGTTCAAATGTCTGGCAATAGACCAATGATGTCTGTACCACAACCTCAACAAAGCTGGCCCCAGAGTACGGTACACAAAGACTGTTCTTAGATAGTATATTCTTGCACTCACTGCTGGCTTCTTCAGCTGAGTCTTCTTTTCTATTTAGACTGCTTTTCCCCCTTCCGGTTCTTTCACTGCCCATGCTCACCTACCAAATCCAATGCTTTCCCCACTATGCTATGCTCTATAATTAGCTACTATTTTAAACATTTAAATGTGGGTAGCTTTTTTATTTTTGAATAGAATGATATAGAAAAACATATCCATTAAAGAAATCCCCATATATCTGTATTTTAATTCAAAACAGCGCAGATTTGCTCCAAATAAAACAGTTATTTGTGAACATGTCCTTATTCATATTCTAATTATTTTTTCCTGTGCTCTTTAATTTATTTATACTACTTTATACTTCAATGAATATAACATGGATGGTTTTATTTACAATTTAAAATAAGCTGAAATATTACCAATTTAATATGCACTAAATATTGCTAACATAATGTTATATGACTGTGTTGTTGTATCCTCAAACAATCCTATCAGACCGCTATTATTATTCCCATTATAAAATTGGATGGATAGACACAAGATTAGAATGCTTCTATCATCTTTTCTATTCAACATTATACTAGATATACTAGACAGCAGAAGATAATGCAAAAAATAAAAGTTTGGAAGGAAGAAATTGAACTTTCATCATTCATAGATGATATGATTATCTACAAGAGAATTGGCAGATAAATTATTAGAATTAAATAAGACTTTGACAATGAATGATGATCAATATATAAAATCAATTGCATTCCTATACACAAGGAAAATTAACAAGGAAATAACGTTTTAAAAATTATTGATTTGGGGGCTCTGGCTTACCTTTGAGATATAATCATACAAGTTTTAATTTTCTCCCCAGTTTTTAAAAAAACAAACATAACAACCAAGGTAGGAAAAGAAAATATCAAAGTACCTTCAGTAATACTTGTTGATAAGAAATCACTATATAGACCCTAGAATATGAAGTAGATCTGGCCAAAGCACTAACAGGGCTCTGCAATAGAAGTTACAGGGAATGAAAATAAATTTTCTGATGAGTCCTCTAAGCCACAGAACCTCTACATCATAGATTAATCACCTCTGGAAGCAAGACCCTTCCAGTTAACAGAATCCTGGGCTTTAGGTTCTTAGACAAGACAATAAATGAGAACAGTCATGTGAGTATGAACAAACCAAGCGGCGCAGGTCACTAAGTGGGAGGAGAGGAGCAGATGGAGAACATGGACACAGCTGTGGTCCTCACAGTAGGATTACCCAATTCAGCAACTAAAAATATTCCATGAAGTGCATTCACACTAAAATATATATTTGTTGTTTATTGAAAAATCGATTTATACCAGGCCTCTCTACTTTATCTGGCAACTCTACAGGATTTCAAAAATATCTGGAAGTACAACACCTCACCCTGAAGGAACACTACTTGAAGTCAAACAAAAATGAACACAGCAAGAACATTGTGGGTAAGGAAAAGATAAGTACTACACGGAATGAGTCCAGAGACAACAGATCCCTGAAAGTCTAGTCACTAAAAAATATATCTTCTAAACATGAGCACACCATCTTGAAACATCAGACTCAAAGAGGTAAGCTTACTGAATTAGGCTTAGCTCTCAGCCAGGGAGACATGGCTGCACAGAAAGTTCATCAGCTGAGTTATTCATGGTAACAGGAAGGGAGGCACCCCAGGAGTGGTGATATGGTTAAAGTCACTTTGATTGATTTCTGCTTTCTCCCCGCCAAAAGAATCTCTTCTTACAAAGGAACAAAAAATCTTCTTACAAAGGAACAAAAATCTCTTCTTACTAGGAACAAAAAAATGATAAAAATAAAATCACCACAAAAAATGTGATCACAAAAGATGAAAACTAAACACTAATGTTTCAAATTAAGCTAAAATAAATTAAGAAAGCAGACCAAGGAAAGAACAAAAAAAGTAGAAAATGAGAAGCGCAGAAATTAGGTGTCTAGAAAGACAATGCAAAAATAAGAAAAAGAACGGACAGATCTCAAGAAAGATTTAGAAGAACAAATAATCAGAAATTATAATGAAATTAAAAGGTGTATAACCAAAGGCAATAAACTGTAGATGAATATATGGTATATAAAAACTATAAAGGATAATAGAGGAATAATAAAATATGTAAAGTGGACTCAAGGTAATATGATGTATATGTACGTATAGGGTCTGGCAGAAGTAACACTTGCTTCAGTGTGGTTGGTAGAATAATATGGGCGGAATAATTTCTAGTTTTGATTTGAAAATTTCACCTAAAATGTCATATGGTGTGCTTGACTATAACATTGTTATGTTACAGAATTGCATGCTTACTATTATGTAATAAAAGATTTTGTAATAAAAAAGGGACATTATTTGTGCTGGACCCTGTATTTTTTATATACACAGAAAGCAGGAATCACCAAGGAATTAAATAAAAATTAAACAAAAATATTTAAACCCCTAATTCAATAAAAAATTTTTGAAGTGTAAGAGAGCTCAATTCTACATATTAAAAAATAAAATCATTTAAAACATAAAGGAAACACATGAGGTCTGTCTGGAAAAGCTCCCATCATTGTTAACATAATGATAATGGTTTGTGCAACATCAATGTAACCTGGCAGCCAAGGAGAGTGGACTGGAATGTGCATGCATGAAAAATGACTTCATGGCGGTGGCAGATGCCATTGAGTGAGCGTGTGTACTGTGTGGCCATCACATTCAAAATGACTAAACGAGTAGAGCAATGGATCTGCATCAAATTCTGTGTTAAGCTTGAACACTCCTCTGAGGAAACTATTCAGATGATTCAGAAGCCCACAGCTATGGGCAACAAGTCATTGGAAGCTTCATCACTACAATGCGCCCACTCGTGCATCACGCCTCCCTTGTGCAGAGTCTTTTGGTGAAACATCAAATCTTCCACATGACTCAGCACCCCTACAGCCTTGATTTGGTGCCTAGTAACTGGCTTTTCCCAAAACTAACATCACCTTTGAAAGGGAAGAGATTTCAGACCCTCAATGAGATCAGGAAAATACAACAGGACAGCTGAAGGCAATTGGGAGAGCTGTGTGAGGTCCCAAAGTGCTTACTTTGAAGGGGACCGAGGTGTCATTGTCCTATGTACAGTGTTTCTTGTATCTTCTTCAATAAATGTCTTTATTTTTCATAGTACATGGATGGATACTTTCTGGAAAGACCTTGTATGCCAGTAAAAGTATTAATTTTAAAAAATTGCAGTATAATTTATATATGATAAAATGCTTACATTTTAAGTCTTCAGTTGTAATAGGTTTTTATTGTACAAACCTATATAAGCAGCATCCCAATAAAAATAGAGAACATTTCTAGCACCCAATGATCACCC